>JAPEIX020304844.1:0-14527 GCA_026122405.2 Zoanthus sansibaricus
TAAAGAAACTACTAAAGTTTGCTTTAAAACCAAAATCGAAGCATGATTTTCTTGTTTAAGAAAGATTGAATTTTTTATCTTAGTACCATATTCTACGGCCGATTTTGGCCAGTTTAGGAGTCAAAGGGTTAAAAAATTTATAAATCATAAATTGTTACACATTATATGAACAAAAAATCTAAACCAAAATGTTTTTGTTGTTTGTGGCATCGATTGTACTCGGGTTGTAAGCCCGATAACATTTTATCATGTAAACGTTCGGTAAAGTTGACTCTTCTGAGAGAGTAACCCTTCTACCAGGGACAACTCTGCTCCATATAAACAGGGCCTTATTACTTACGAATGTGATCCTTCTACCAAAATCTATACCGTCAGAGAATATTTGGGTGCCGTTTGGTTCTGTTTCATATAGAAGAAATGCGTAGCCGAAACTGTAATTGGGGCATTAAACTTAGCTTGAGGTAAAACCAAAATTCACGTCTCAAAATGCAGGAAATAGCGTCTCAGAGGGATTAAAAATTCAAAAATATACGAGGGAGCATGCCTCCGGACCCCCCTAGCTTTCTCAGTGCCCGAAATCTTGCTTCCCCCATCCCAATCAAAATTTGCTGCCGCCGCCTCTGCAATATCTTGGTATTTGTAATCTGGATCAATAAAATAAACTTCCTACTTTAGGTAAGTGGATTTCCACTTGAATACTGTAGTTGCTAAAGAGACTGTCATATCAAGATTTATCTATAAGTTAAGGCTTTTGAAACAATTTACATTTGCCAAAAAAACACTACTAGGAATCTAAGAACAGTTTGCTTGCACTATTAAATAAAGTATCTACAATTGGGTAAAATCGTAGCAAGAAACCGTTTTTGGTAACTAGTTAACTGAGAATAAATCAAGCAATTAACAAAATAAAATTTGTTTTCAAATTGTTTTCACTTGAGCATCAGGTTATATTTTACAAAAAGCAGCTCACACCTGAATAAAATGTTGTTCACAAGAAATTGAAATTAAGTTGTTAAATTGATATTAATATTAATCAATAAGTCAGAATCATATATAAAACTATCTGATAAAGTTACAAGTTTTTTACAAGTTTTGGACTTCATTATAGTAACGGATGGAAACGAAACACAAATTGCTTATATTTCATGCAAGGGATTATTTTTATTGGTAAACTCTCAATAACTACTAATTCTAATTCAGTTACTCTGATAACTTATACATTTAAGAATCACGAATTGATATTATTTTCATTTCTTGATTATTCAGTTTTTATTTTCATTAATGCATAATTGACACCAGAAACATAGCTAGTATCTTCTTGATTACAATAGCCTGCAATCTGCTAAGATCCAGCTTTATGGAGGTCTGGGGAGGAGGTGGAAAAGAAAGGCCAACAAAAAAACAACCCTTAAAGCAATTTTCCCTTTTTTAATCTTGTGTGTTTGAGCAAATCAGAATGCCTCAAATGATTAAAACAAATAATTTTTGGGAAGTGTTTGGAGTTTGTTAGAACCAATCTCAAGCTACCCTCAGAAAATTAACATAAGCTGAAGAAAACCCAACTATTACAGTTCACACATAAAAAAAAAACGTTTTCTTCCACGAAGGTCTTCTTCTTTTCCTATCTCCCCAGTTTCTCCTCAATCCCAACAGGAAGTTCTGTTAGTGCTTGCAAGCTTTTAAACAAGAAGGCCAATGACTCACAACTTTTGATCTTGTTTCTCTGATTACTTGATTACTATTTTAATCAACTGTGCAACTAGGCCAGAAGCATTCAACTTGTGAACTTATAGTTCCCTTATTCCAACTCAAAGCCACTTTAATCTTCTGACTAAAGTCTTTGCATTACAATTTTTTTTTTTATTTGATATACGGTAGATCATTTACTACAGGCCTAGGGCTCGAAATTGCGATCGATACGGTCGCATTTGCGACTAAATTTTTTCTCTTGTGACTAAAACTTCAACAGCGGTCCCAATTTTGCGACCAATCTTCACCACTTAGAGATAGTAAAGTAAAGAAATTATCCGCCAGAAGTCGCTATCTTACCTGACTTTTCAACTTTTTTCAACTTTGCGACTAAGATTTTGCAACCAGTCGCACAAATTCGACCATGAAATTTTCTTAATTTCGAGCCCTGTATTATAATCATCTAAATAACTAAAAGCCATGAAAATCATGAAGTAGTTGAATGAAGCATATCTTAATTTTATACTATTAAGCTTCATATTATGAGGGATGACAGATTTTGAACACTATATAAAATCATCTTGTTTTTTCCACTTGACCTTATTTTCATTGTCATCGTGCTGCTTGATATACGGACTCTGTACGGGTGCAAACTTCCCAAGTCCCATTGACTTCAATTGTGCTTGTTGCATCTTGTGAGCTCGTTGGGTTCTTGCTGACATTTCTCTTACAGCTGGTTGAGGTGCTTTGGTGTGGAACAATAGAAACAGGTGTTTGCTTGATGTTCAGAGTTCTATATTCTAAGAAACCCCACCATATGATACAGTATTTAAAACGTTTTACATGGTTATACCTAGACTGCATATTAGCAGTTTTCTAAAAATAGATAAGTTATACACCGTAGTGGAAATGATTTTTTTACTGATGTTTCGGACTGGAGTCCTTCGTCGGAGTGAATGCCAAATGTGAATGCCATTGCAGTAACCAGTCAAGCAATTAAAATCTTTTGAATTCGACGTGACATCACAGATTAAAATAGATGCAATCTAACCGTTCTCGTCTGCAATAAAATTGCTAAGCTCGGGAAACTGGTATGCAGTCGTTTTCGGACCCCGGGAAGACAGAAATAAAAACAAAAGTTGGAAAGTTGGGAAAATTTCGAACGACCACCTAGGAAAAAAAGGAAACCGATAAGGTGACAACAATGAACCAAAATTTTGAGCACGAACGGGGTGCGATACCGGTGCAGTGCTATAACCAGCATCGGTTGGGAGTACTAAAATTGACCTGTGATAGAGCACTGCAAAGGTCACGGGTTCTATCATTGATCGGTTTATAAAAAAAACATTGAATACCAATCGATTTAAAAAAATGAAGCATCAAAAAGCAAATGTTGTGGTAAATATATGCTAAGAACTTGCAACCGAAAGTGTATTAGTGAACAAATATCAATCTGCCCAAATTATGTTGTGCTAGATGTGGAAAGACGAATATGATTGTAACCTGACTTGTCTTCATACACTTTCTGAAACGACGTATAGCCTGGTGAAAAGCGAAACAAACGTTTGGGAGAATTCGAGTGCTGATCAATAGAAACTGTTCGAAAATTCTCAAACTTTTCAGAGGTTTTCACCAGGCGATGAAAACTAAACTATTTTTTTCCGTCTTAATAAAAAGAAATACGATATACAAAGCGCGTATGTACATACGATATACAGAGCGCGTATGTACATACGATATACAAAGCGCGTATGTACACACGATATACAAAGCGCGTATGTACATACGATATACAAAGCGCGTATGTACATCCATATACAAAGCACGTATGTACATATGATATATAAAGCGCGTATGTACATACGATATACGAAGCGCGTATGTACATACGATATACGAAGCGCGTGTGTACATACGATATACAGAGCGCGTGTGTACATACGATATACGAAGCGCGTATGTATATACGATATACAAAGCGTGTATGTACATACGATATACGAAGCGCGTATGTATATACGATATACAAAGCGCGTATGTACATACGATATACAAAGCGCGTATGTACATACTTTCATTTTGTTCATGAAATTGTAACTTCTCACAACTTGGAGACAGAGCCAAACATATTGCTCACGTCATTTTCGTGCTTTGTTGCGCTATGAAAACACACTTGTAGACCAATAAAAACGCACGTGCTAACCAAATTATTTTGTAAAATTGTTTAAAAAAATAACATCTTGTAGTGTTGGTGAGGCTTGAGTGTCTCAATGACCCTAAGAGCTGTACCGGTTGGGACTTTAGTCCCTGACAGGTTTAACCATGTCGGATTGGTCGAGGGCAGACAAAGAGCAGTCCTAATCCTCCTAGATGGGGGCTGAGCGTCGGGCTCGTAACCCCATCCTGTATAACACTTTATGCCACAGAAACATCAACGAATTTATAAGCAAATTCATCCTATCAGTTGGAGAAAAAGAAGGCCTTCCAACTAGAAGTGTTATGACGGATTGTGACCAAAGCTGAAAGGAAGTTATATCGCAAAAACCTTTTCTATCCTCCAGGAAAAAGATTAGAATTAGGACATGGAATGTTACAACAATATATGAAGCAAGCAAGACAGCACAGATTGCGAGGGAAGCTAAAAACTACAGTATCACAGTACTTGGTTTATGCGAGACAAAATTGGACACATTCAGGACAAATAAGACTTCGAACAGATGAGACAGTTCTGTATTTAGGACATGAGCAAGACAAAGCCCTACACAGAGAAGGAGTTGTACTAATGTTATCGGCAAAGGCGAAGTGCTCATTCAGCTGGGAAGCTTCTGGCCCAAGGATTATGTTAACGAGATTCAATATGGAGAAAGAGAAGATAAAACTGAATCTTGCACAGTGTTATGCGCCGACAAATGATAGTAATGATGAAACAAAGGAGACTTTCTACAGCTGTTTACAGATTATATTCCACAAACAAAAGAACGAGGACGTATACATACTCGTACGAGATTTTAACGCAAAGATCGTTTCAGTTAACAGAGATTTTGGTGATATAGTATAAATTTATGTTATCCAGAGAAGATCCTGACCAATCCTATGCAGATTTTACAGAAGCATGTCCAACAAAGTTATACATGAAGGCAAGACCAGTGAAACATTTAACGTACTGACCGGAGCTCGACCGAGGTTTTGCTATTTAGGGATGCATGAAATAGTTCCACGCGGTGATATTTCCTTCTCGTTTCGTAGGATGACACTAGACTCACTTTATTTCAAACCTTAATATGGCAATCCTACCTGTAGGCGCACAAGAATTAACCATAAGTAGTAGTTCTTCTACAGTTTCCATGGCCATTTTAGCTGCTTCGTTTTTTGGGAAGGGTCATTTAAGAACATTTCACTACCTCTCCATTAACTCAGTTCTCCTAAACCTCCAACAGTTTCCAAGTAGTTAAACCGAGCTTTAAATGACCCATAGCTACAAAAGCCGGTCCAAAATTGGAATTTCCGCTCATCGAGCTTTACTTCTTTTAAAACAATGCATTTTGAACAATGTTTTTTTGTAGATTATGGTATATTGTAGATTATGGTATATTGGCTCATATACCATAATGGTTAAGCCAATAAAAAGTCTTGCATTGCATTATCCAATGATCCAGTTTTTAATAAAAGTTTTTATAAATAATGCATTGCTATATAGTCTACTACAGAAGAAACAATCTATTAATACCTAATATTAACATAAAATTAAATGTTTTTATTATTGTTTGTTTTTTATTTAATAGGCAAAACAACTCTGATCAAAGCTTTGACAAAAGAAGCAAAAATGCAACCTGAGGACAAGTTATTTGCTACACTTGACGTTACTGCACATCCGGGCAAGCTTCCCTCAGGGATGACAGCATTATTTATTGATACTGTTGGGTTTATATCAGATCTTCCACCAGAATTAGTAGAATCCTTTTCAGTTACTTTAGAAGATGTCACAAACTCAGTAAGTTTCGGTCAATCATCCACCATAGATAAGAATGAAAGTTAGGAGGTGAAAGCTCTAAAAATAATTAATGGTCTTTAACTGCTGCCTGGTTATAAATAGCCTAGTTGATAAGGTACCAGTCTATTGTGCAGGAGGCTAGAGTTCGTCTCCCAATTGGACCAACACTCAGGGTCTTATGATTATTGAGAAGGTGCAGCTTTTGTTCTAAATAAATATTTTATTTAACATTAATTGCAAAGGAACAGGTTGCCTGTTTTTCCTAGCCAGAGGCTAATGTTTAATCACTAGACAGCTCAGATCTTGGTGTGAAAGTCAAATGTGAATTATTTGAACAGAATTTACATTTTTATTACTAAATTATGTAATTTCCTGCCGTAGGATGTGATTATACATGTACAGGATTTAAGCCATCCAGATGCTGAGGCACAAAAGGATGATGTTCTTTCTGTCTTGAAGAAACTTAACCTTGGAAATCACTTAATGGAGAATATTATTGAAGTAAACAACAAGGTTGATCTATGGTAAGTGATAAAATTAAAAAAACTAAATCAAGTAATGTAAAAACCAATCAGCAGTAGTAATTACTAATAATAATTATTGTTAACGAGCTTGGCTCGGCTGTGAGGCGGCAGCTCATAAAGCTGTGTGATGCGTGCCGAGGTCTGGTACAAACTGTAGGAAGAAAAAAAAACATTCTAAAATTGTGTTAACAAAAAGCTGTTATTAACTTATGTCAACAAAGAGCCGAACTGTTAAAGCTGAACAGCATTTTTACAACTGTCTATATAATTATTAAGTGCAGATGCGTAACTGAATTGCTTGTCTTAAGACCTATTTTTTTAATTTTTTTATTGATTTGATACCCGAGCTTGTCAAACAACCATCGGCAAATTCAAAATCAGAGAATGTATACATTTATATTAATTTTCGTTTTTTGATTGCAGCTCTGGAGAAACTATGAAATCTCTCATTCAGCCAGAATCATCCAAGTTGTCTATCGCAGTATCAGCTTTGTACGGGACAGGACTTGACAAACTGTGCCATGCAGTTGAAGAAGGGGTAATTAATGCCACTGGTAGAGAAGTTCAGAAGTTGATCATTCCTCCAGATGGACCCCAGCTTCAGTGAGTAATTAACGAAAAAAAAAAACAAAATAAAAGCTTAGATGACTCATAGTTTTTATATGAACATGGTGAGATTATGAAGTTTTCGTGAAATGTATGCAGAAAATAAATCACTTTTGGCAGAACAATTTCTTTATTTTTGAATAAAACACTGTTAATCACTTATAATACAAACAGTAAGTTTCATGCATGTGTATAGTAAATTTAAAAGTATTTACTCAAATTAATTTTATTGTATTTAATGATTAGACTTGTATTCAGTAATTATTAATATTATATTGTAATTTCTACTTAGTTTGACCTATGATATTACCTAATTGATAAAG
The DNA here is from genome assembly GCA_026122405.2 of Zoanthus sansibaricus. Taxonomy (NCBI): domain Eukaryota; kingdom Metazoa; phylum Cnidaria; class Anthozoa; order Zoantharia; family Zoanthidae; genus Zoanthus; species Zoanthus sansibaricus. The sequence continues at coordinate 7,134 of JAPEIX020304844.1, forward strand.
TAAAATTTTGCGATTGTTTCCGGAAAATGTTACCTGTTACCTGTTACCTGTCCTCCTCGTACCCCGTGGCACATAGGGCCTTCACAGAGTCTTTCCATTTTTCTGTCACTGCTGCTGCAACCCGCACCTCCTCCCAAGAGTCCCAGCCAACCTCTCTCATTTCCCTCTCCACTGTCCTCCTCCAAGTTGTTTTTGGTCTTCCTCTTCTTCTCTTGCCCTCCGGTGCCCACGATATTGCCACATTGCAATCATTTTTTCGATCTTGCCTTAGGATATGTCCAATCATCTTCCATCTTCTGATCTTAACTTCCTTACTGAGTGGATTCATATGAGCCCTTTTAAGCAGGTCCTCGGTTCTGATATGATCTTGCCATTGAACGCAGAACATTTTACGCAGGCACTTACTCTGGAAAACATCCACAACTTTGTCATCTCCTTTATTCATTTTCCAGGTCTCACATCCATGCAGCAAGACAGGTAACACTGCTCTTGAGATGTTACTTGAGCTCCAAATTCTTCTAAGTCTGAAAAACATATTACATGTGGAAAAAAATGAAAAACGCCCCAAATGTACCTTGCCTAGAAGAAAACAAATAAGTACCATAGGTAAGTGTCACAAGAATATTAATCTTAATCTCAAATTTCTTTTATATATATTCATTGGAGTGAAATCTTTATGTTCTATATACCCCCCCTATGAGTCTGGGCTACCTGTGTAACGACCTTGCTCATACGTTCATGCAGTCGAAAAGAATTCGAAAGTTCGCGAAAACATATCGCTCATTGCCATTAACACAGTTCATCGGCGTAGATTTAGATTTAGATTTAGATTTCTTTTCGACTAATTTCTGCTGTTAAAGTAGAAGCGAAGACAAATCGAAAATTAGAAACAAAATTCTTACTTACCCACTTACAAACCCGCCACCAGAAAAGAAGTTCACTTGACCGCAATTTACTGCTACATAAATAGAAAACAATTATAAAATGTTTCTCTGACTTTGAAGGTAACGAAAATGAAAAGTATGAAACGCCATAACTGGAAACTTTTAGTTTTTAATAGATTTGCGCAAATTTTATATATGTGGGGCTTTCAGTATTTGTTCATTTTTGACTCGCGGATAGTCCGTGAACTGTAACTGCAGTGAGTTTAATCTGGGACTTTTAATTTTGTGAAACAATGGTTATTGTTTTAGATCCTCCAGGCTGCTTTTCGCGGTTGGTTTGTATAATTATCGCGTAATGTTTACTGGTAAATACAGAACTGGTTGTCCTTTGTTTTAATGTTTAAGCAATCTTGAATTCAATTCTTTGATTTGTTTAATGCATATTATCATGAAAATCTAAAACCGAACTGAAAAAAATAGAAGGAAACCTGGGATAACACTCTCACTTTTTTTTGACAGGAATCTTAAACGATTTGTCTGTGAAGGAATGCTAGTTTTGTTTTGAACTGTAGTTCTGCTTGTGCGCAGTAGCCATTGAGTCGTCCCCCGCCTTCAGGCTTTGATTGGGACTTTCGGTACTCGTACAGAATGCTCCGGAGAAGGGTAGGGAAGGTTTTATTTGTTGTGCTGTCAAGAGACTAATAAACGAATATAATAAAATGTGCTGTCATGGACAGACTCTTACGCAGTCGGCCTTTTCGGAAACGATTTTCTTTTAGTTCCGATAGTACCTTGCAAACAATTACAGAAGAGGTAAGTGAAAAATTAATTATTTCTTCATTATGAAGAGGACAAGGAAGATGTAAACTTTCGAGTGATTTGTAAATTTGTGGCACAGCATATACGTAGTTGGCTGTCAACGTTGAAAGAAAACGCAAATACAAATACATATTTATAGTTGTTATTGGAGCTACATCAAAATATATAGTTTAAACTAGACTTTTTGAATTTATTTTTGCTCGGAATAAACTTTCACATTTACAGCGACAATAAAACAATTTTGTGAGCAGACTGACATCTTTTGATACTTTTACCGGCAAATGTACATGTTAACCAACGGGGGTAGAAATTGATATGCATATGAAATGTTTTTTCTCAGCCAACCGTTAAGCTTTCGTGTTACTTTTTCTAACTATCAAAGGAATGCAAAGGCCCAGCTTGTCATGTATTTCTTTTTTTTCTCGCTTGGGTAAGCGCTCTTTGAATTTTCGATTTTCCAATGTCATTGTCATCGTTTTCTTTATTTAAACTTGAAGTATTTCCGTAACAATAAAGTAATTGTTAAGTGAAAATCAAACAGCTGTGTTTTTGCATTCCAGTACAGTTTATTTGTAATATTTCATCAAAACTAGTATTTGGAACGTTTTATAATAGACACAAACAAATTTGGTTTGCTTTTAAAAGAAACGAAGAATGGAAAAGTGGCTTTCACTCTTTGAAGGCTCCATGACCGTTAAAACGTGAACCGTAATCAATATGAATTAGTCAGCTTGCAAACCTGCCTTGTTCTGAAGCTATCAAATCGAATTAACTGATCTTTTTGCCAGAATTAAGCTCAAAATCTTTTTGAAAACTTTGCATAAAATTATCTTAGCTAAAAAAAAGGCCTGATCGCTTGTGGCGTTGTAATTATATAACATCGCTATTGCAAGATGGAATAAATCAAATTTGAATCCAAAATGCCTGATGAACAGTATCTTTGTAGTATAGATTATGACTGCGCTCTTTTGCTTAATAATATGGAAAATAACTGGTTTGTACTTCAAATAATCTCTGTCATTCAAAAAGAAGAGATCTTAACTTGAGTAACGAAAAAGCCAAGACAATACTTCTGTACTGTATACCCGATAACGAGGTTGTTTATCTGAACTGAACGAAAATAAAATGCAAAAAAAACTTTGCAAAAAGGAATTAGAGAACGCTATACATGTAGCTATATATCTAACAAGATAATTTCTTAGTTTAAATGAGGAAAAGTAAATAGACAGGTTTTGTAAAGTTTACAATTCATAGCCAAGGAAATGAGAAGCGTTTGAAAAGTTTTAAATTCCGCATAAGACGTCATTAAAAATATTGTATTGTTTTAAATTTGTTTGTTTATTCAAAAAGAAACTTAAGTCGTTAGCAAGGCACGTTTTTGTAACTTACTTTAGATTAGCTAATGAGAAAAGTACAAAGATTAAAACTAAAAGCAGTCAATTTCACAGTAAAATCATAAATAATTTAATCAGAATGGTAAATGAATTTCTTTAACTTTTAAAAACAGGAAAATGTCCACTTATATTTACATTTTAATTTTCAATTTTACTGTTCTTTTCCATCTTGCAAGTCTAAAGCGCTCATTGCATGTGGCTATAAAGTCTAAACATCAACATCTAGTATAGACAAGCCAAATGTGCGCGTTAAGAAGCTAACTTGATCCAATGAAGCCACAATAATTGGCACGCGCCACGTTGTAGCGAGCCTAAATGGTAGCAGCCACATACAGCTGCTTCGACCTCAGCAATTTTCATCCTCTGTAGCAGTGATCTGTTTTGTCTTTCTGTCTCACCATTGGCTTGGGGCACAACTGGGTCATTCTTCTGTGCCTGATGTCATTGTTCTCCACGTCCTCATCAAAGACTTTAACACAAACTGCGGTCCATTATCACTTGTTATGGAAAAGGGCGAATCGTGTCGTGAGAACATCTCTTCTAGACTTTCTATTACTCCAACAGGCGTAGAACTCTTCATTACACACACTTCATAATATCTACTTTAGTAGTCCGCAATCACTGCTAAAATTTGATGTCCAGATGGAAGTAGACCGAGAAAATCCAAGGACAAATGTTGTTACGGGCAATGTGGCATTTCTGTTGGTCTGATTGTCTCTGGACCGATGAATGGGTTGATTCACTAATTAACAACCATGACATGTTTTACAATACTTATCCACATCACTTGTTATGCTGGGTCATCACACTTTGGTTTCCAGGCTCACAATTCCAGTGGGTGAGCTTCATGTGCCAGGATTAATAACTGGGCTCTCATCTTACGCGAAATGACTGTTCTTGTTCCTCTTAAAATTAGCTGTCCGTATGTGCAAATGGCACTTCATACGCCTGTCCATTTACATGGCAGCTTTTCCGTCCTAGGTGAGTTGGGTACTTTCTAGTGTCAATACCAGTTTGACCATTATGAATCTTCTAAAACATGGACAGTCGCTTCCTGTTCCTTCTCAGTTCCAATGTATCCCACTGCAGATCTTTCAGCATTTCACTAACGCTTGATGTGTTTTGATAGCGATTTACCATTTCTACTTTATATATATTTTCCGTAGTATAGGGGTCCCATGCTGCAGAGGAGTATTCTAAAATTAGGCGTACAAAGTGTATATATGCCATGGATTTAATGGAAAGCGAGCTGACTTTAAGACCTCTTCTCCTCTCCTCAGCTAAGATTTCTTATCAGAAATCAAGGTTATCGAGCGTTCGAGTTACCAAAGGGAAAATTACAGTTAATGTATGAGAAATCTACTGAAAATCGATGTTCGTTCGCGAGATTCGAGTTATCGAGAGTTGGCTGTAATTTATAATTGTTATCGTCTGTGGGAACCTGGGTCTGTTATAGCTATTCCTTGCTAATGAGGCCTGATTGGGCGAAACCGCTGTCCATTCAGGCTCACTACTTGCGTTCTCGTAGAGAAGAACGAAGACTGCAAACTGGCCCCCCCCTCTGGGTTTTTTCAACGGGTTTGGAACTCGTTTTTGTGTACATTAACTACTTTATTTTTTTCACTTGTTCCTTTGTTTCTTTTTTGCTACCTTTATATGTTTGTCGTTTGAATGGCGCGTCGGCCACGTATTGAACAGTCTAATGTTCAACAAATAAACTTTTTCCAACTATTTTCATAAAAATTTGTATTACAAAAAAACAAAACGCATTATAAACATTTCCAGTCAAAAAAAAGAAAAACTTAAAAAAATATCAAAATAAAGAAAGGATCAGAATAAGCCTCGCACTTGATCTGTTCACACGAAAGTCAAACGATCTTCCATCGAGCCACGATAGAAATCCGATAAAACGAACTTCTAATCTTCGACTATTATTAATTTTAAATTGCATGGGAAAAATTATGTCAATACCGATTAACTTATTCGCAGGTTTGATTTTGTGTTAGGTACTCGCATAGCTAAGAATGCTTTCAGAGATCACATTTTTTTTAACACGAAACAAAAAAAACAAGTAAACGTAGATATGCGTCTTGTAAGAACAATAAGATCTTAATTAAAACAGACAATTTTATGCAAGCGTCAAGGTATTGAAAAGTCGGTCATTTTCAAGCCATGGGTTAAACACCGGGTGCGAACAATTATACCATGGCTATAGCAATGTCGTCAGGTAAATCAAAACAATGTGATCGATTTTTGCCGATTGTGAGCAGGAATATTTTACATAGAACGAAGGTTGCATATTGGTAAGACATGATTCGGACAAATTTGTGGGGACTATTTCCTCCACGCTAACTCACCCAAGGCAATAACAAAATACTTTGAAAATTCCGACAACAAACCGGAGGGAAAATTGAGCCAATCAACGAATATGACACTTCCGCAAACGTGAAGGCCGGCACGGTAGTAAAATGTAAAAGGTGGCTTGCATGGGTATGGTAGTTTGGAAAAATTGGGCTTGTGAGGTGGCCAAAAAGTCCCCTAATATTTGTCCGGATCATATGGGTAAGATCAAAATCAGTTTGACTACAATTACTGAAAATGAATGGGCTCTGGAAGTTTATCGATTCAATTTAGTCACAACTGGGGCCACTTGTACTTTGATAAGGTAACAACCCACACGTAAATCATCCCACTGAACAAATGAAGTAGTTAACTTACCCCTGGGGAAAGAACTTACATCAATATAGTAAAAACATTTATTTCAATTAATGAAAATAATTTACATAAAACTAAAACTGATTATCAAACACTGCAATATGTACTCTCAGCAACGCTCCATCACCCTGCAACAGAAAAAAATACTTACATTTTATTTCACTAAGATAAAAGCAGATTTTAATAGAGGGAAGTAATATGATTCTAATCACAATCTTGACAGATGCCCAAGACATTTTCTTGAAAAAATATTTACTCTCACTTAACCCTGAAATAAATTAATTGGAATGTAAGAAAAAATCAAGTTTTCATCATTTGTAAAATTAGAACAAGTGGCTTCCGCTGAGAAAACAGAAGCCAATCAAAAGGACAAGCGGCTTAATCAGTTTCAGTTCAGTTTATTTATTTAAAAAGAGCATTACACTTAACACAATGACGTGATACCCACAAATAGAAGGACTATGGAACTGAATGTGCTACAAAGCTGAGGTTCAACCGCATAATGACAGGCTACGGAGCTAATGTATGCCCATGTTAAGAGCCAAGAACGATATTAATATATTATCATAAAGATGACAGTTCTCATTTACCTCCTCATGATGTTTCAGCTTCCATTTTGTCTTCTCCTTCAACGACGCCCTCCGCTTCATCATCCTCCCCCTCAGCATCCTCATTCTCTCCTCCCTCGTCAGTTTTCTCTTCCTGCTTCTCATACGCCTTGGAACCTGGCGTGACGATCACTCCACCCCAGCTCGTCACCTCGGTATCCAGGGCTTCAGGTTACCATAAGGATAAAAAAGTATAACCAGTGAAAAGAAAGTAGAAAAAACAATGGGATAAAATTTAAGTTGTGGAAAAAACACAGCGACAACGGGTTATATGGGGTATCACTTTTCCGCCAAAAAACAAGATTTGAAACTTAAAAACTTAAAGTAGTTCACAATTAACAAAATACAGCTCCTTGATATGAGCATGTTTTTTTATAAAAAGAATGCCAATTTATAACTGAATGAGCCATAATGTTCATGACCTATTCTTTTTTTTATTAATGTCTAAACAGTAAGTATACAAACTTCTAGTTAATGATAACGTTAAAGCAAAATTGGTACATCGCGTGTAACTAGAGATGGTAGTTTTCTTCTTGATGACCAAGCTATTTCAAAGTTCTACTTTCATCGTATACCGAAGCACTGGCACAAGTTATCATTTACTTGCTCTTCACCCTTAAAAGCAAGTTTTAAGTTTAAACTGTTTATAGGAGCTTTGTAAAATTCTTTTTGTCCGGACACTTACAATAACTGAAAAATTATAGCAACTGGAAAACCAATCGTTCTACCTCTAATAATTTACTTATCCCTCATACTGCAACTAGATATCTGGCCATTATTTATCTTTTTTCATTCTAATATATTTTTTGTTTTCATTTTTTTTCTTCTTTTTAAGAATGTTTTGTTATTTCATTTGGACACCCGAAATCTATGTTCCAGGTTCTTGATGTTAAAGCTGATAAATAAATAAATAAATAAATAAATAAATAAATAAATAAATAAATAAATAAATAAATAAATAAATAAATAAATAA
>JAPEIX020305349.1:0-14524 GCA_026122405.2 Zoanthus sansibaricus
TGTCTCGAATTCTCCCAACCCCTCTCGTGTTTATATCAGGCTATGCAAACACGGAAAACGTTTTCTATTGCTTAAGTATAGTGCAGAGGGCTTGAGAAGCCGCTGACAGTCTTTGGTGAACGCTTTGCTGTAAGATAATTCTTCTCTCTCAAGTAGCTGGGTTGTTGCAGGAGCTATGCAAAGGAAATATTGACATGCAGTTGGGGAATTTCACGTTAATAGAGTTCCTTGGGATTGCAAAGCTGAAGATAAAGGATCAGCATGATGCTGTAGGTGTCAACAACCTGCAGAATAATAAAAGAGAGGACAGTTCCATTCAGTGCCATCATGCAATATTCGTGTTCCCTGCGAGTAAACCCTTCTTGTCGGCAGAGGGAGGACTAGGACTAGAAAGGAAAGAAGGGTCTGCACGGAAGGTACGCCAAAAGGTATTATGCCCACTTTCGTCCGTCAATTTCATCAGCCAATCAGAATGCACCAACCTGTCATAACAAATCACGGACGTTTGTCATGCTGAACTTTCAGACCGAGTGTCAACAACTTTGCCGAGAAACTGAGTTACATCGAAAGAGAAAAAAAACAATATTTAGTAAAATAAGATCATCCAAAATTTGTTAATGCTGTTTTAAGGTTGAATAAGGGTCTGCAATTCGTAAAGTTGGGTTTGAAAATCTGTTTGTTCCATCTTTTAAACAAGTGTCTTTCAAAGACTCGATTTTTTCTAATCAGTTTACAATTATGAGCCATGCAGTTGGTTTGAAAGTTGCCGTTGAGAAAACTTGCCGTTAAAAAATCAGAACATGCTTGTGCGTACTGGGCCAGACGAATAATAATAAGAAAACAGGTTGAGAACGCATATTCATTTCGAGCAATCTTAGAAAAAATAAAGAATATAAAAACAAAACTGATGCTGAGAGCGAAAATCATGGAAACGATTTGGAGAACGTGAGATTGTTTGCCGAATGGCGTCCAGTTCTTAGAAAGAAGACAAGAGAAGTTACACCATAATGCTATTTCAAGATGGTCTTTATTCAGCGAAAATATTAGTTTAGCTTCAAAAGCGGATTCCAGTGGCAGTCAGTGAATGTTGTTATAAACTTGGACATTCTAATACCGACGATTTGCAAATGGTTAGGACGGACAAGTCACGTTAAAGTAAAAGTTTTGTATGTGTAATCAAATGGTGACGAGTGAAATTAGGGAATAGTTTCACGCGCGTTTTGTCCAAATTTTAATGATTTCCCGAGCCTTTATTCGGCTAATAAAAAAATTGAATTAATTTCTTCCCTTACATAAGTTGACACAACTTGAGTTACGTATACTTTGTTTCCATAGAACAGTGAGCTAATTCGTTACACAAAATGTTCACTTCCAACATATCTTGAGCATCAATTTGGGAGGCGAATGGTCGGGAGTTTTTTAATCTATCGGAAATAATAGTGAGCCTCCATGTTAGCAGACAGACAGCTGTTTCGGAGCAGAAGAACGTCAGGGAGTAGCTGCCAAGGCTACATTATATAAACAGCAGTTTGGACATTTTTAAGCCTTATCATGCAGCATGGCATAGCTAATAGAACAGAAGATAAGTAATAAAGTAAGCGCAACGCTTGTGGGATGGAATGCCAATAATAAATAATTTAACTTAACTGTAACATAAACGTTTCTTTCCACTGTGTAATGGAAACAAGAAAACCAATTTAAAACATTAAGTTCAAGATGAACTCACCTCAGCCCAAAAGCAAATAATGATAGAAAACCCAGAGATGATAAACGCATAATAAACAGTAAAAAGATTCTCACTCCAGTGATAAGGAAGATGCTCCTACCAATGAGAAAACAATACTTGGGTTAGGTTTAGATATTGGAGAGAAACTGTCCGCTCTGAGATCTGTGTAGAATCCTACAACTTGACTAGGCATCAACACATAATATCATATTAATAATAATAAATAATAATATATTTAAACGTATCTAGCGCTCATCTCCCCATGGCATTACAAACATTAACTATAACTATCTATTTTTGCTAAAATATAAACTATAAACAATAACTATAACTATTTACTGCTAAAACGTAAAATACGAAATAAAATACAAACAATGATTACGTCTATTTACAGCTAAAATGCAAAGAAGAAATGTTTCTAAAAACATTAAAAAGACTAATTTTAAGCTGTTTTTTAAAAATAACCAGAGAGGATGACTCTTTCGCAAGCTGTAATATAAGCTGTTCCATAGTTTAGGAGCACAAACAAAAAAAGATTTGTCGCCATAAGTTTTGTAACTGGAGCCAGGAACAAGCAGAAGTTCATTTGAGATAGAACGAAGATAGCGAGTAGATTTGAGAAGAGATAACGGATTGGACAATAGATAGGGCAGAATCCGTTTAGTGACTTAAGGACTAGAAGAAGAATTCTGAAGACAATTTGGAAGTTAAAGGGAAGCCAGTGAAGCTGAAACAAAACAGGTGTGATGTGATCATATTTTTGCGTCAGGGCAACAATTCGAGCAGCAGAGTTTTGGACTGATTGTAGCTTCTGAAGAAGAGACTTGGGGAGGCCATACAGCCAAGCTTTAAGGTAACAAAGGTGTGGATAAGGACTTCCACGGAGCTCATAGTTAGGTATTTGCGCCTATTCTAGAGATATTTCTGAGGTGAAAGAACGATGACCTGAATATTTTCTTAACATGTTCTACAGTGTTTAGTAGAGGCAGAGCATACATCAGAATCAAAATAACTTCTAACATTGAACAATGACCAACATTTATTTTGTCTGATAGAAATTACAAAATCCGAGCATTTTGTTTTATGGTTTTAAATCCACAGAATTTAATTCGGTTGTCACAAAAGCATTGATATATATTTTACAGTGAACCAAAGTAAAATCAATAGGGGTTGTCTGGCATACATTAGATACTTCAATCTCACAGTAGATAATGCAATCTCACCACTTAAGGCAAACTTTGTGTCCTTGGTGGTAGGTCAATAATTACCCAATACCACTAAGCACGAACATTTTGCCTACTTTGTGTGCATGTAACTTTTTTTGTTTTCATTACAATCCATGTATCTATATACGTGCGGGGGTTAATAGGTTGCCAATAGGCCAAACCCTGCAGGGGCAATAACTGACAATGACATGATGACGATATATGTTGTGCTACTGGTAAGATAAATTAAAGGCATACTGCACCTGGGTTGAAAAATAGACTCCTCTAACACCACAAGCAATAACAATGCAGAAGTATAAAAGTTTTTGAACAGTCATGCGACAAGCTTTATGCACTGATGGAGTTTTCATTCTCAGGTAATCACTTCGTACACAGAGAATCTAACAAAAACAGCAGAAAGTAAAACTTCATAAACCAACACAGTTAGTAATGTGCAAATAACTCTGAGTATTGATTGTTAAATATACCGTAAAATTCCGAAAATAAGCCCCAGGGCTTATATTTTTCAAAGGCCCTTTTTGAGGGGCTTATTTTTGGAGGGGGTTATATTCGGAGGGGCTTATATACGGAGGGAAATATGTGTTTCAAAATCGGCTAGGCTTAAACTTGGAAGGAAATTTATGTCAGTAATTTGCACAAAGTTTTAACTGAAACTCGCGTGATGTCTGCTACATGACTCGGATGTAGATCTTTTAAGAACTCAGCCAAGCAAAGAATGAAGCATAAACTTCGGAAACACCAATAAACTGTGAACTTTATTGACATTTGGTATACGTATTAATTGTTTCGAATGTAAATAAAGTTTTGTTCCTGTAGAATTTTTGCATTTGAGGGCAATTTCCAAGTATAAGCCCCCAGGGACCTATATTCGGAGGGGCTATTTAACGGAGGGGGTTTTGTGTTTCAAGTTTGAGGGGCTTATACATGGAGGGGCTTATTTTCGGAATTTTACGGTATGTTCTGCGAATGAATAAAACAAAAATAGTTTGGTATTTTTAGTTAGTTTTGATTGACCAAAACAAACTAGCTAACTAGCTTTAAAAATGGGGGCATTACCACAGTCTTGAAAACGAAAAATGTATACTGGGACGAATTTTTAGTGAGGCTGTCGAATGATTGAGCGTGGAACGGAGGTCTCACGCACTATTCAGTTTCTGAGTAGACTCGGCCCAATGTTGACTGCATCAGGGTGACTGCCCCATAACTGCCTCAGGGAGTTGCTTTATGGTTCCGTCTATTTGCACCTTGCTTAAATCCAATACTGGATTTCAAGATCCACAAGGCATTAGCCTGGACAGCATGTAATAAGATGGACAAGATCTGACGTTCAAAGCTCCCGAACCAACTGAAACTCGAGATCTTTAAGACGGTTATCAAGCCAATCCTGATGTATAGCTCAGAAACATGGACACTTAGTTAGCACACGTCTAAAGAAACATGTAGACGGATGCTACACATCTCTGCTAAAAAGTGTCCAAATATCTCGTGGAGAAACCACCCAACCCTCGAACAGATATACGAAGATATTCCTCGACTAAGTAGTCATCTGATGCAACGCCGGGCGCAATTTGCCGATCATTGTTACCGCGTGAAAGACCAGCTTGCTTCAGATATGATATTATGGAAAATCAAACCAACGTGCAGGAAGCTCGAATTCCCAGATATCATCAGCAGAGATACCGATATACCACCTGACGATCTGGGTACAGCTAGGGGGGACCGTGACTACTGGCGTTCAGTTGCGTGGTGTCTCTCGGTTACGACCGCCAGATGATGATGATGAGTCTTTTTTAAAAAAACCCTGAAGGGGAAACAAATTATCCTAACCAATATAGATACAAAGGTAACGCATCAACTGTATATTGATATCAAGGTGTATTTTTGTCTCTTCTCAAACATAGTTTACAACAAGTGCAGCAGGTCCTGGCTTGTAGGAGAACCTGTAGAAATGCTGTAGCTTTTATGTCAAGGGAGGTGTTCAGGTCTCACACGCGATCAGACGGAAATGGTTGAACGCCTAAAAGAAGATTCTAGCTGCAATTTCCTGGGCGTAACACCGTAAATGGTGAGCTTAGGATGAAATATGATTACCGTGTTGAGACGGCGAGGCAGATTGCGCTCCAGTTTCTACCCGAAATAGAGAGAGCTGGAACGGTGTCCCTGTTGGCCGTAATGGTGTACTAGTGGTTAACATGCCTGATAAGAAGACATGAAAACGTGAGTTTGAGTCCCTCTCAGGCAATATACTATTTTCTCGTATCAGTTGGTTTGAGAGACAAACGCGACACAGTTTGTGAATATTCCATATTTGTTTATTGTTTTCTTTCCCAGTCTCAAAAAACTGTATTTCAGTTGTTCGAAACCTTGTATGAGGTTTAGAGGCAGAAACATTCACAAATGAAGAGATTGTTGGTCTCAGTGAAGAATACTCGTGCCGATAATATTGCATGGTTTGTAACAACCTCAAATCAAACACCAACCTCATATCAGTTAGGCCTCTTATATCAATATAACTGTAATATACTCTTTTTTATAAGAATATTTTGTTTTCGGATCGAGGCTGGGTACCCTTATTTTTTGCAGGTTTTAGGCTGAAAATATTTGCTGCGAGCGAAGCGAGTAGACTCCTATTCGGAACACGGTGTAATCTTCGCATGTCTCTAGCAACGAACTTGCAATACATATGATCAGCGGTTCAAATTTATAGTGACGCCTTTAGTATGCGTGTTAGAGTGGTTTCCATTTCATATTCAAAGCGTAATACGCCAAAGTGTATTTCACGAGTTGATGGAAAGTTATGCGGCAAATAAATAGTGTATTCGCAGCACTCACTTTCTAGTAGAAATAACTAGTCTTACGAATATTCTTAATTCTGGCAATATTGATAATATGGAATTTTCGTTTTTAAAATGTTTGTCGTATCGAAGAGCTTCAAAGGTAAAAGATCTGTATATGGCTTTGCCATTTGGGATTAGAGTGCAATCGCAGTACATGTAATCAGTAATGTTTTTTCTTTCAAACATGCAAAATTATATTCTTAACAAAATTTGAACCTCGGCATTATTCTTAAAATATTCTTAAAATTTGGCCAATGACAGCCTCAATATTCTTATGAAGTGTATTCTCATATAAAAAAAGAGTGTATGCAAGAAGTTAAACTGTTTTCGGTGAAAGAAAAAACTTCAGATCAGTTATATAACGTTCCTTCTTTGAGATACGTATCAAAACTATTGCCTCGTTTTTAGGAATCACTGCACGTGCTTCGTTGTAATTAAACAATCAACCCTGAGCGAATGATAGGCTCTAAAAATACGATAAGGAGGAAATTTCCCAAATTGGAGACTAAAATATTTCCATTCGCTTGGAAACTCAGTTTTAATTTCAAATTCAAAAAAAAACACTTCTAACTTCTATTTTTTCTTGCAAAATTTTGTTAACTGAATTTATCTCTAAATCGTATAAAAGCACTTTCTGTGAATTCATTTAACATCTTATTCGATTCAAAATTTTTTTTTGTATTTAATTCGTTTATTTGAAAGTTATTTCAGCTGGCCTGCTATGTTTCCTGTTTTTGTCCTTCAATTCATACAAATAGACAATTGCAAATGGATCAATTTTATAATTATTTGTTCTTGATATAATACACCGCAAGATGCAGGGATGTGGTTTTGTATTATGACCATTATCCCCGTGGATAAAAGCAGTTAGTTGCTTTGCCAGTGGTCGTAACGGAAATCTCTCATCTTAAGAATCTTATCTTAGCTCGTTAATAATACAAACAAATTACATCCTGCTGCTCGCCAGCTCAGATACTTGTATATCTTGTTTATGTATTGGCGTAAATTCCAGTCACTGCGATTTGTTCTTTTAAAATTAAAGGATATAGGAATAGATTCGTAATAAAGGCAGTGGAAACGAAAGAGCCTACACTTAAATAAGGACTTAAAACCAATTGTTGAAAACCCCAGGGTAACCACCTACACGCGGTATGCTGCTGTACTTAAAAGAATCAATAAATAGTTGCTTCAATAAATAAAGCAGTTGACAGTTTTTAATATACGATGATTGAGTATAGTACTGGTACTAAATGAGCATTGAAAACTCAGCAAGAAAATACTTTTTTTAGAGCGAATCACAAACATCGGCAAGGCCCTCTGATTTGTTGCTGAAGTTAATATAATAATTTCCAGATGGCCTTGCGAATATTTGTGATTCTCCAGAAGTACATGGAGGGAGTCACGCTTGATCTCAAGAAAATCAATGTAGCTGTAATGTGCCTTGCTCTTGCCGTAGGCACGGACAGGCCCAAGTTATAAACTGCAAACAGATAACAAAAATATGGCAAATAGCTAACTACAAAAGCACAGTAGATATAAATCATTGTGTAAAGCACTCTCTTGTAGCGCTGGTTAGATGCAGTGTTTCGAGATTGATTTTCGAGAGCCGGCGGATGCGTTGAATTCCCTGACACAGCTGTCGATGTAGAGCGCGAAAAGTTTCGAAATATCTTTTGCTGTCTCCTCAGAATTCTCATAATGTTTAGATAGTTAAATGATGTTACTATCAAACAAACAGGCATAAGAATCATACTAAACACGTAGCGTAACTTAGGACTCGACACTACTACTATTGCCCAGACCAAAGCACTTAGTCCAAGAATTACAGAGACTGCTACGGTTCTTTTCGTGGTGACGATCCGTTTGTACTTCATGCACAGGCAAATAGCGAGAAAGCGATCGATGCTTATAAACGTCATAATAAAAAACGATAGACCTGATAAACAAATGACAGCTGCAGTGTAAATTGTTGAAAGATAGCAAAATTCTCCATTTTCAGAGTTACGGCTTTCAGCGAGACTTAAAGCAATATAAAGCGGTTGCACAATGGCCCCAACTCCAAAGTCTGCAATACTTAACGAAAAGATCATCACGAACGATGGCGAACGGAGAGAGTGGCATTTGTATATAGCAAGTATCACTATCAGATTTGTGGTAATGCAGACAGCACTGGAGATGGCGTTTACCAGTTGTAAGATATCGTAAAGTTGGGAAAGTTCTTTGTTGAACTGCGCTGGCAGAACTACTTTACAGAACTCTCTGCTCATTCTTTTGTTTAGTCAGGGTTGTAACAATAACTTTGTGGAATAGTATAGGTATTACTCTCTATCGTCTGTTTAGACTTTTTTGTCCGCTAGAAGTGGAAAATAGATGTGTTTCAATTCAATTGTAAAACAATCATCTAAACTCAACACTGCAAGATACATAGTTGAATATATCCCGCGGTTTATAGGTATACTAAATCAGATTGTTTGTCGATTAAAAGTGAATCGTTTCGCCCAAATCTAATAACATATTCTTTTTAAGATCATTGAGAGACATTAACCCTCCTTATATATTTTACATAATTATACTAGAATTTTACTCCTCTGTGATTTCTTATAACTTAATTGAAGATTTTCAAGTTTTATTTAATTTTAACGATTTTTAAAATTTTTATTTTTTAGTTATCTGACGTTGTTTTTACTTAATGGTCTTTAAATTATATACACATAACTCTGTTTGCCTAGAATAGTTTTGAAAAGTCGATTCTAAATGCTCTATTAAAAATGTACCGAATCTTAAACTTCCGAACTTTTCATTATACATATATAATGTTCAACGTAAAAATGTACATCTATCAGTGTTTTGAGTATATGTTCGCTTTTCTACTGTTGATTTTGTTGCTGTTTTCTACCATTTACTACATATTAAAAAAGCACTGGTGGAAGGGACTTTTTCAACCAAATGGAAACCAGATTTAATATTGCTTTTTTATTGTTACCGGTTCCAATAAATTGACTTCCTATATTGAAGCTACCATAATTTGAATATTATAAAGATTTTCTTCAATATTTTGAGACCTTTAGCCTTAAATCTTCTTAAAATGGTTTTATTTATATCATTATGAGTATCGGATATCGATGTATGGTTGTTCGGTCAGCAAGAAAGTTCTTGTAATTTCCAATTATAATTCGAAACAGAAGATTTGAGGTCAGACTGCATGACATGAAGAACAGTTTGATAAACACACATAAACTACAAATTTTATTTTTCAAACTCACACCTGAACTATGCATATAAAGATAAACGGACAAAGTATAACGATAAAGCATCATTTTCATGAATTTCTGCGTGTCTTATTCCGCATAGGATAGGTTTTTCAACACTATCTTAAAATGTGGACACACTTTTCAGCTTAACATTTTTATGATAAACTTCTCATTCAATATTATCTATAAAATGTCTTTCAATCGGTAGCTATAGCCAGTGGGATATTTCTCTGTAGCTTATTTTTCTGCTTGTGTGACAATTAGAATTGACGAGAAATAGGTGAGTTTTATTACTTCCCGTGCGAACTGTTGCCAAAGCGGTAATTGGTGTATCTCAAACAAACTATCAACGTAAACAGGTTTTAACACTGCAGGTGGAGATTGAAAACAACGCAGGATATTTTCTTTTATTGTGTTCCAAAGGGATATTTTCACCTATTATTTGATTAGCAAAGCTGGAGTCAGTATACTTTATGAAAAGAAAATGGATAAAACATAGATTTGGCTAAAATTGAACCTTCGGTTGGAACGAGACCAAATCGTATTTGCACTGCCAATAGTCAGCGGTAGTTTGCAAGTGGAGATCATGCGCAACTCAAGGAAGCTTGGAGAGTTCTAGTTATTTTGGTCGTTGTAAGTGACTGATTGGAAACACTAACCCACATGACAAAGCAAAAAAAATTCTCATACTTTTTTTTATTTTAAAAGGGCCTTGGCAGCATCCTTTTCCACACACTTTGCTGGAAGAAGTCGGTCATGTACCTCAAGTGTTCAATTCGTATAACAACGATTGAGCTCTCATCTCGGATAATGACAAGATCGTTATTGAGCGACCTTCCTGTACAAACGTATCTTTGACTTATGCACACAACTTTTGTTCTGGTCGCAAATAATTTGCACGCATTTGTAATAGGCTTGTCTTTTACACTCTCAATGATTGGCTTGATTTCTCTTGTAAAAAATGCTTTTTTTTAATTTTTATTTCTTAATTTCGCTTTTTGGGATGCCAATGTCAAATAGTACAGACGAAAGAAAAACCTTCTAACTGAACAAGAAAACTTCTTGAGGAAATTTACTAGT
Source organism: Zoanthus sansibaricus (assembly GCA_026122405.2). Lineage (NCBI taxonomy): Eukaryota > Metazoa > Cnidaria > Anthozoa > Zoantharia > Zoanthidae > Zoanthus > Zoanthus sansibaricus. The sequence goes on from JAPEIX020305349.1 coordinate 10,121, forward strand.
TTTTACTAGTTTCAAGTTTCTATAATGGCGGTGCGATGATTGGCGCACTTGCTAAAATCTGTTCTCTGCAGCCAATGAATAGCTAGCTTACTTTGGTTTCCGGATCTCTACAAGTTTTCTTTAGAGAACTTAACAGTTCAATTTATATGAATAATTTTTACGGTACAGTTTAATTATGAAATTTTCTATCCTCGTGAGGTCGGCGAAAAGTTATCAACTAGTGTTGTTTCTAGAACTGCGAAACTTTCATCCATTGACACCACAGAAGGTGGATGTAAGTGTCAGGAGTTAACCTGTGTTAAGAAGTACTATATTTTAGCATTTTAAAAAAAAATAAATTACACTGACTATTTCATTAAAAAGTCGGTGAAAAAATATCTCATATTTTTTACGGCTGCTAGCTTATTGAGGTAGTTTTGTAATTTCATTAATCCCATTCTTATCAACAATGTACTAAATCTTGTGACACCTTCCAGTTCTGTTGAAAATCACAGTCTCGCTAATCAGTACATCTTGTTTGTTTTCCGACAAGGTTGTTTAATCAATTTTAATTTCTGGACAAGGTTTCATCGAAATTGTGATAACAAAGGATGATTTGAAACAAAAATGACAAAGATTGAATCTACTTAACAACCGTCCATCATACCGCTTGTCTGCCAGTTTATTTGCAGCATCAGAAATTTAGTATTCAATTACTATTTGTCATTTTCTTTATTAATATGCTTTGAAAACCCATGAAAGTTATTCTTTTATAGTTCAAAAGATCAGATTTGTATTTAAAAACACTTGCTGCACTTTAAGAAAAACAATTTCATATCTAGAGGCAAAATGGAAGGAAAACTTATGGAAAGAAAATGCAATTGATATTGAACTTTAATTTTGTCCAGTTTAGCAAACAATGTTTAGAAGTTCCTAAAAGACACAAAATTTCTAGTTCATTCTAAAAATTCAGAGACGAAATATTACTTTTAAGCAAATATTGTTACAATTGTGATGTGGAAGAAAATAAATTGTTATTAACCTGTTTAAGAAAAGTTAAGAACTCTAAATATTCAAGTCATCTAAAATTTTGATATCTGTTTCGAGCATGGTTGTGAAAATACCATGGGAATATATTGTCGTTTTTGGTACAATTCTTCTAGCAACTTTCCTTATTGTGTGGCAGGATGCAAATTAATTTTATTATCTAGTCTAAAAAACTCAAATGCCCTAGTAATTAACATTTAGCTATCAATAATTTTGACATACGATTTACATTTGAAATTTTTGTTGACCTACGCTTTTTCAAAAACTTACTGAGGGGAAGCTGCGGCTTAGTTTGTTTAAGTACTTGTCTTTTAGAATGCTAAGTTTTTTTAAAAATAAGTCTTGAGTTAAAAAAGGCCAGGTTAAGAATCTTTTCACTACAGATAGGGCATGCTATCATTCAGGACAACAAAAACTCAGCTCTAGACGTGATATGCAAAAGGTAATCGTACAAACGAATTTGCTTCGTTACTAAACTCATGATATTGGTTAACCATATACTTATAATGTTGTTTTTTCTTTCAGAAAAGGATGGGCGATTGAATAAGGAAACCATTTCATCTTTGCTTTGTGACCAATCTAACTTAAATTGCTATAAATTTAGCCGGAAGTACTATTTCTGAACCATGCTACACGTACTAACAGTAACATGAGGTTAAAACTGAAAGAATGACGAATGAAATAATAGTTTTGGGAGAAGATATATCTCTCGGAATCATATCCGCGCTAATTGTGGCGGCAAATGCTGTTGTATGCGGCTTAGTCTTACGTTATAGAAATATGAGAACATTTACAAATTGTTTTTTGGTGTCTCTGGCCTTATCAGACATTTTCACAGGCGGCTTGCTATTTCCACTTAAAATTGCTAATGTCAAACCGACCGTCCTTGTTTACCTTACAAGCGTAGTTCTCACCTCTGGCGTAGGGAATTTATGTGGAGTGACTTTTGATCGGTATGTTGCTGTTACAAGACCTTTACAGTATTCTTATGCTCTATCAAAATGGTTCAGTAAAATACTGGCTGCTTGTTGGTTGGTCCCGCTAGTAATATCACTTCTTCCTTTAATGTGGGGAGGACCAAGCAGCCCGAAGATTTACTCTATTTATACTGTATGTTTAGTCCTGCTTGGAGTCATTCTTCCTTACTGTGGCATCTTTGTTGCCTATTTTCAAATCTTCAAAAGGATCAAACATCATAACAGACATCTAAGTTCAGTTTTGTCATCAACTAACAAGTTTCAGAGGCGATCCATATCGATGGAAGCTAAAGTCTCCAAAGTTTTTGCCGTTGTTGCTGTCGCTTTCGTCCTCAGTTGGTTTCCAGTAATTTATATGACTCTCGCGTATGAGATAAATCCAACACTGATCCCCCAGAGTTTGTATACACTCTCACTATTTACAATTGCTATAGGCTCTTTAGCCAACCCAGTTTTCTATGCGTTCATGAAACCAGATTTCAAAGCCGCACTAGTTCAGCTTGTACGTCGAAAAAAAAATTTTAAGCGCGAACCGCGAACAATCACTTTGCAAATGTCATTAAGGGAGAGACAAAGAATACCCGAGAACATCAACTTTCATTCTAGTTGCCGCATCTTACAGTCACATCAAGCCGTCTCAAGGAGTGGCTCATTTCGAAGAAGCTTAAGGTGAGATGCTTCCACAAGTGGTTGCTATGATACCTGCGCAATATCGGAACGTCGCGGAGACCATATCAAACATGTGAGTTCGCTTTGAAGTACAGAATTACAAAGACAGAAAAATCTCGTCGAAAAAATGGACTTTTCCCAACCATAACATTTATTTTGCTTTGTTATTTTAAGAAATTAAAAGCTACACATTATAGGGTACAGCTATAAATAGGTTGCAGTTAACTAATGTAGAATGGGTTAAAAACTCTATGTTATCAAGTAAAATGCATGGACAGCCAAATGATTATCATAGTTTTCGCATTCATAATAAATAACCTTTTTCAGAAGTCTTGCATTCTCTGCATTTTAATAATAATGGAAAGTATAGATAAATTCAGTTTTAAGCATCAGCCTTTTTTATAAGAACAGGAACCTGAAAATGACCAAAACTACGAATTACTAATCATTCGTTATTTATATATACTCACTTGTAAATGGACATTTAAGTGCAGCGACATTTTTCTAATAATTCAGTACTATATACAGCTCTATTTTGCGCACTGATTGCTTTCTACGGATTGATTGAAACACCAGTAATCGTGAAGAACAGATTACCGAAACACCGACTATATTTTAATATATTGAACGGTTGGCTAGGACTCAAAATTTTTGTTTCACAAATGTAGATGAAAAAAGGATGGAAAACAAAATGGCTGACAAACGCCTTCAAACCCAAGTTAAAATACTTTGAAAGTCTTATGATATAGAAATGGCCATGGACTACTAAAAACTTGTAGAACAGCTCCGGCCCGAACAGCTTCGGCCCGAACAGCTGCGGCACGAACAGCTTCGGCACGAACAGCTTCGGCACGAACAGCTGCGGCACGAACAGCTTCGGCACGAACAGCTTAATCAGCGGGCAGAAACAGCTTCGGCGCGAACAGCCTGGGCACGAACAGCACGAGCACGAGCACGAGCTTTTATCAAAGCGTCTGCGCAGTGTTCAGTTTCTAAAATGATGACCAAAAATTCGCTTTCAGTTTGTGCATTTTAAAAGAATATTGCTCCCGCCAATGAATTATTTGATCTCCTATATATAATTAAATGTATCCTCAAATCATCCTTGCTTCAAAAATTAGACGTTCTTAGACTGAAATGGCTCAAAATAGAGTGCATACTTTGTGCAAGGTTGTCTAGGGGATTGAGGACAACTATTTTGAATGTCTCCTGCAGTACATTACGAGGTTACTTTTTGTTGAGGGTCGAGGGTAAAATGTCGAAGGTAATTTATTTTTCTGTTTTATTGTATCTTTTTGTATTACCACTTTTTTAACACATTTTTTTGTTTCCATACATAAGCTTTTATGGTAGCTTGCTTTTATGGGGTTTTAAAATTTAAAATTATGGAAATTTCAAAAAAATGTAACTTTCGTACTAAACAACCTCAGAACACCAAACTTGGTACACAGTCATGTTATTACCATGAACCGTTGCCATGGTAACGAAGGTAAAAAACGGTTTGTCTACTTAAAAAGCCATGTTTGGCCGTAACTTCAAAACTGTAAAAAGTTAGACTGAATACTTTGGCAACAATGAAGCTCGTAATATCTAGTTCTCTTAAAAATTCTTTTGTTGATGTCGAATCAGTGGTTGCTAAGATACGAAGGCCCCAAGTGACCCCAGTTTTAAAAGGAGAAAACTTCATAACTTTCGTTATAAACAGTATATTAAAACGAAACTTGGTACCATG
>JAPEIX020305935.1:0-14506 GCA_026122405.2 Zoanthus sansibaricus
CAATACCTCGCACGGCTCTATAATGCTGCCGCCTCGCCAGCCTCGCGTCTTCGCTCGGCTGGCTCGTTGGCAATAACAATATTTTTCTTGCCACTCAAACATAAAATTCATATCTTCTCTTCACCGTGTAATATCCTCTATTTATGGACTTTTAGGCATCCAGGACAGAAACGCCAACGACTGATCACAAACATTTTATTTCTGGTTCGCTCTATGTTTCTTTGTGCGGGTTATTAAAAACTTGCTTTCTTTGCCTTAAACAATGTGAGCAGAAAATAGACAAATGTTTCTCTATGAATCTAAATAAGTACTGAGAACATTTTTGTTATCTTGACCCTGTAGTCACGACAACTCTAAAACCGGTCTTTTCACCTTCTAAATTTACCAGTAACTCTGTGAAGGAGCTCAGCTCCATGCATTCCAATGTGCAGTTACTGTATTTACTATAGTTTTTTTCCGCGTCGCCGGTGCCGTCCTAATTGCTTAAAGTCCCTATCTATACCTTTTGCGTTCTTTCTCATTAAAGTCATTATGACATTTCTTATTTCTCCACAGTTGGGCTAAAACAAAATTATGCTTTTTTTTTTACTTCGCGAACAATAGAAAGTTCGGTTTGTTTTAATTTCAAAATCCATGATAGAATTTTGGTTTTGTCACCCCAGCTGATCTCAGAAGCAACAAAATGGGCAATTCAAGATTATGGAGCAGAAATTATCCTGTGCACATGCATTGTGGCAGGAGGAAACAGAGTCAGGTCATTCTGCAATAATATCCAGCAGTGCATTGTGGATGAGAGTGGTATGAGTATGGAGCCAGAAACACTCGTGCCGATCACGTGCTCTGGTGCACGACAGGTGGTATTAATAGGAGATCATAAGCAGCTTCAACCTGTGATACAGGACAATGTGGCTCGATCGCTGGACCTAGAAGTTTCCATGTTTGAGAGGCTTTCTAAGAGGGCGTTAATGTTAGAGATCCAGTATAGAATGGTGAGAAATGAATTAAATATTTAAAGACGATTCATGAAGATAGATCTCCCATCCTCTTTTACAGTTTTTTCTTGTTCTTTAATGTTCTTGTTCGTTTTGTTGTCGATCTTGATGTCGTTGCTGTCTTTGTTTTTGAACTGTTCTTTTTTTTTTTTATTTTTTTTTTTATTTTTATCCTCGGTATTCCCGTTCTTGTGTTTTTTAATTGTGCTCTTGTTCCGTTTTTTGTCTTTGTCTTTTTTTCAAATTATTTGCTCTTGTCTGCTTTCGTAAATTTCTGTCCATGTTTATTATTATTATTATTATTATTATTATTATACTATTATCTTTAACTTTATCAGTTTTAAGCTAAAATCTTTCGAAAAGTTGTTTTTATCCATCTTTCTTATTGTTCTTGTGTTCGCTCTTGTTCTCCTTGTTATTGTTCTTGTTTTAGTTTTGTCCTCTTTGTTATTGCTCTTGTTCTCGATCTTGTTTTTGTTGTCATTCTTAATTTTAGTTTCGTCCTCCTTGTTTTTGTTATTGTTCTCGGTCTTGTTTTTGTTATTGCCAGTTATTGTTTCGGTCTTGTCCTTTTTGTTCTTGTTCTTGTTCTCGGTCTTGTTTTTGTTGTTCTTATTTTTCGTATGGTCCTCTTTATTGTTGTTCTTGTTTTCGGTCTTGTTCTTCTTTTGTTTTCGATCATGTGTGATCTTACGACCATGTCTCAATGTTTTCAGCATTCAGCAATATGCGAGTTTCCCTCTCGTCACTTTTATGAAGGTCGACTAAAAACTGCAGACTCGGTAAAAAGACGTGATCTTGGTCCCGTGAAGTTCTGGCCATCACTAAGGCGGTTCAACGACAGGTTTCTTCCCATTGTGTTCTGTCACGTTGAAGGAGAAGAAGAGTCAACGGCAATCAGTTCTTCCAACAGCAACGAAGACTCAAAGAGTAACAAGAAAGAAGTTTCCAAAGCTGTAAGTGTTCTCGAACAGTGACTGAGAAATACTACAATTAATGATGCTAGCAGGGGTTTTAATAACATTAGTTATAAGCGGCCATTGAAGGTGTAGTAGGTGGCTGTGACCACTAAAGGGGCCGTAAGGACGTAAGGCCGTAAGGGCCAATCAGTCGTCGGTAAGAGGTCCCATGGGCGGCGGTAGACCGCCGGTAACTGGCTTTTATTGAAACCCCTGTGCTAGTTAATCTCGGAGCTGGGGGAATGTTTATTGAAAATAGCTCCTTGCAAAATACATTTTGATACGAGCGAGATTTATATGGCTGTAAAGACCTTCAGGCCAGGGCATTTCACGGAAACGATCACTTCCGAATACTTTCTGTTTCGTGCTGGGAAGATGACGGTACCGAAAAATGATTTTTGCAGTGGCGATATGAACAGAATCAGTTGTTTAAATTTGTAAAAAAATACAATAATGGCGATTGCAAAGTTTTAAAACTTATTGAATAAAAGTTCAGACCTACTTTTTATATTCTCCTTTATAAAAAGTAGCTTGTCATGATCAAAATTAACAGAACCAAAAAGTGGTTTCCGACAGTTTCATATGAATCAGATACAAGGAACCGAAAACTGGATTCCAAAAATTTCTAAAATCTCCAGGCCTGACCTTCAAAACCTGTCATTATTTTAACAATACAACAGTTAATGCATATGTGAGCATGACTAGAATGCTGCTGCCAAAAAATAACAAAACGGTGTTCATCAGCAAAATACCAAAAGTGCGTGCAATTCAAATACAAAAAATGTAGATACCGAATGAAACAAACACATTAAAGGAAATTTTCAAAAATAATACGATTTTTTTTAATTTTCACAAACATGTTTCGACGGTACATACGTCATCGTCAGTGTGACGTTTATGAAAATTTACAGTAATTTAAGACGTGCCTGTTGCAAATGATACGTTGCATTGCGTAGGAAAATGTATACGCTACAAAAATTTCAGGAATTAAAAGATGCGCTTGTGCGTTTAACTGTAGGGAAAGGGATAAATTGATGTGTTGATTGAGCGTAAGACCCTTATTGAGAAGACCTTTAAGATCAACAACACGTGGTTTGGCTCTCACAATGATATTCAGAATTTGTTTACTATTTTAAGAATATTTATTCCGAGCATATATTAGACATGTTACTTCACCGTTCTGTCACAAGAGCAGTAGTAGGGAACGATACGCGACCTTCAACAGGTGTCGAGCAACAGGAGTTCCCCAAGCACTATTTCAAGATTCCTTATTTCGGGCATTTTTCGGGGATTGCAAAACAAAGGATGCGCATGCTCATCGATCGATTCTGTAAACCGATCGACATTAAATTGGTTTACTCTACCTTTAATATTAAGAACTTGTTGAACGTGAAAGATCCTAACCCTGTCCGGCTCCGCAATGCTGGTTTTGTTGTTGAAACAACCCGACCTCACACGTGCACGAGCTTTTGTCATTGGACAGATCTTCTCGCGTTTACAAACATTTGCAGGCATCAACGTCTTGCCGTACCTCTTGCAACTTAGATTGCTTTAGGATCTTAGACTTTGCACATTTTAAGAACCAAGTTAAGCTTAAGGAGTCCATGTACATCAAATGGGAGAAGCCTGACCTTAATGAACAGGTCTAATACATCATTTAACGATTTCCCTTTAGTTACACGCGCCCGCGCATCGTTCTGTAGCGCATTTATTTTCCCACGCAAAGTAGCAGCCACGTTGTAAATCATTGTAAACTTTTATAACCGTCACACTGACGATGAGGGATGTACCGTCGAAACATTTTTGTGAAAATTAAAAAAGTCGTTATATTTTTAAAATTTTTTAAAGTTCCTTTAATATGTTTGTTCAGTTAGTATTTACTTGTTTTGCTTTTAAGGAACTAAGGGGTTTTTCTATTAGCTTAAAACCAGCAAAATCACATTTGAGATTTTAGCCAGATCCCGTGCTGAGGTCTGATGTAATAGCGAGCACAGAATCATTACGTCGAGCACAAATACCAGTACCAACATGCTGGGATCCCTGTGTTGCTTGATGTAATAGCAAGCATTGACACATTACACCTACTACAACGTGCTGGGATCCCTATGCTGCCTAAGGTAAGAGGGAGCATTGATACATTATACCCAGTAGAAAAATCAATAACAACATGCTGGGATCCTTGTGCTGTCTGATGTAAGAGGGAGTATTGACTCATTACTTTTAACACAAATACCAATGTCCTGAAAATCTGCTGCTTTCTGATGATGTAAAAGCAGGCATAGAATCATTTTTTATAGTACAAATATCATTTTTCATACTGCGGGGACCCTGTGCTACTGGATGTAGAGCGAGTAAGGTGCATTACATCGAGCACAAATATCAGTGCAAACATGCTGCCATCCCTGAGCTGCATGATGTAAAAGCAAGCATTGAATCATTCCGTCTAGTGCAAGTACCAATACCAACATGCAGGATCCTTGTGCTACCTTAGGTAATAGCAATGATACTCTCAATCCACTGAGAACTAATATCGAAACCGATATGCTGGAATCACTATTCTGCGGATATTATAAAAAGCATAGACTCAATATGCAGGGCGCAAAGGTTTGTACCAGCGGCACAGAGACGCTACTACATCCAGGAAACCGCGTGGCTCAGTAGTAAGGGTTCTAGATTAGAATACGGATGTCCAGTGTTCAAATGCCACATTTGACTACTGTCTGAATTTGACTTTTGCGATCTTTGAATCATGTCCACTACAATAAAAATAAATTATTACTTCTCGATATCTATAGTACAATGTTTATAAATTAAATTATTTTGTGGAGAAATGGCGAGAAGGACCATGTTGGAACTAATAGTTGTACTCCATGGATTAGGTCTGCTTTTTATTACATCATGCATTATAGGAATGGGGGCATATTAGTAAAGTTATTTGTGTGGCTTGAGGGCTCGCGGCAGAGAGTGTGTTATCTCTGGTGTAGAGTCTAAATTATTTTACAGTATTTTTATGGTTTCTTTCGCAGAAAAAATAAAATGCTTTTGTTTAACTACTATCTTATTTCTTATTATTAGCTTTTTACACGAAATAAAACTATAGATAAGATTCTTTATAGAATGTTTTAAAGCAGCTCCCGGCTGTGCAATCTTCTTTTCTTGTTGCCTGTTATATTACATGATTTGCGTGTTTTTTCTCGTGTCTTAGACGTGTTTTTATGACTTTTCATTTTCTTTTTCATTTAGGTGCAAGTTGCCAAGTTTCTTGTGTTGAGACACGACAAACTTGTTACTATGAAGGATGTAGTTATAATTTCTCCCTATCGAGAGCAAAGAAATAAACTAAGTGAAGAATTGAAGGGTGCATTTGAAGGGATTGAAGTTACCACTGTTGCCAAAAGTCAAGGTTGGTAATGTTTAAAGGAAAAAGTTTAGCGATGGATAAATTTAGCTTTTTATGACTTTTTCAGTTAGGATTAACTGTACCCTCTCGGGATAATTTGGAGAGATATGGTATCAAACTTTGAAGTGCTTCGTAGAGCCACTGTGCTAGGCATAAAGGCCATCCTTTCACAAACACAGCTCCGATGTGTTGGTCTTAAAATGTATATGAAGTGGAAAACTCGAACGCATTTGTATGTGTTAGCTGAGGGGACCTTTCTTAAACTGGAAGGATGGTGTTGAAATTTTTCGATATAACATTTGAAAGAAAAGTATCAGAGTCTGAACAACAAGTCAGCAAATGCAATAAAAATTTATGCATAAGAACTCAAATTAAAAACCAGTAGGTTGGCCGATCATATCAGATTGTGCCGGCCCAACTGAAAGAATATCGGCATTTGTTGTTCGATCAACCATGCACTTCAGCCGCTAGCCAAGAGCCGAAAGTCTTATAACAAAGACACTACAGACTTCATAAACTTTATCGAAAACAAACAATTTCCAGAAGAAACCTTTATCGTGAACAAATTACTGCCGCCTTCGCAAACATATTCACGGGTGTAATTTAAACCCGAATAATAGATAGAAACGAAATATAACCGATAGAGTGGAAACACTTTATTGACGATGTAACATCATTCTGGACAACGATGGTATACGTACGTTCAAAGTTCTCGATTAATTCTCGAAGCCCGCAGCAATTCCAAATAGTACGTGCAAAGTTCTCGATCGATTCTTGAAGCTCCCCTGAACAACTCGAAGTCTCAACAACGTCAGCAAAACGTGCTTCGATCCACGTCAGCAAAACGAACTTTGATCTTCCATGTGACAACTCCATGTGACAGAAGCCTGCATCCCATGTGACAAACTGTTGTGATTGACACATTTTTCGCATTCTGATCGTTCTTACTGGTACAACAAATTTTTAACTTCCGGTTTCAGAATCCCTGTTATAAACGAGGCGCGCAAGCGTAATACGCAATCCGCTGGTCACTGCAAAGATTAGGGTTGCGGGCCTCTCTTGGGCCCGCAATAAAAAAGGGTATTTGTTCAATTTTAATTTCAGTTTTTGGATTTCTGGCTGCACAAGGAGAAAACATAAAAAAGCAAATGTCAAAACAACTTTGCTATTTTTAACAAGTGACTACATATACTGTACTTTCAAAATGTTTTGACTATTCTTTAATAAAAAAAAAGATAAAGTTCTTATCACTTTTCTTCTTCCTTGCTCATTAAAATTAAACAAGTATTTTAACCTTTTAGTTGAAGTTTTAGTGTTTTGACACATGGCATGACACAGATCTGATTTATGTAAATTACATATTTTTTTGTTTATTTTCATTTTTTTGATGGACTGACCCAAATTATTTTGAAAAAAGTCTGTGCCCCAATTTGGTTTGGCCTTATTTCACAAAACATAAACATGGTGCTTATTGACTGAAAATAACAAAATTCCAAGAGTTTTTGGGAGTTCTCCAGGGAAAACAATTTATTTTTCCAGGACCCAACCCCAAATTCTTTCTTGGCAAAAATGAAATGATATCAAGAAATTTCAGCTGCAGTTGCAGTAACTGACATAAAATACAAAAGGTACAATCATAACTCAAATTCTTCTGCAGGTTTTGGTCTGTTTATATAATTGATGAACATTTTCCCACAAAATTCCAGGAGTTTTCCAGGAGTACAGGGAAATTATATGACTGTTTTCCAGGGCCCTGGAAGAAAATTTCAGATTTCCAGGAATCCCAGGAAAAGTGAGCACCATGCAAAAATGCAAAAAAATAAAAACACACTATTTTTCTGTCAGAAAGAGAAAGCAACTTTTTAAATAAAGCTTAAAAGAAAACAAAAAATTTTGTTTAGGTTTAAAATAATAGGGAACTTTTGAAAAATAACAGGAACCATTACCATCTAAGTCCAGGGGCAGGCCGGGGTAGGTGTGGTAGGGATTCACTACTTTTGCTGATCTACTTTGAGTTCCAGGGTACCTCCCCTGAATAATAGTATTCTAAACCTTAAGGGCAAAAAGAAGCTATTTAGGCCAACACTCCACTTTCCAACTTTCTCTTCTTGTTCTAGTTGTTATAATAAAGAAATTGACTACACTCTACTTTGATATGGATCCATACCAATGTATTTTTGACAGGGCAATCAACACTAGTACTCGGTTGACTTTTTTTAATCACCACAGGAGTTCTAGTGAAGGCCCTAACAAAAGCCCCAAGTGTATACTGTAAATGCAAAGACTAAAACAACAAGACCACTCTAGAATAAGTGAAATAAAGAATGTGAATTTTGAACTCAGTTACAAATGTGAATTATTCAATAATGACATGAATGTAGGAGAAAGAAAAAATCCGAGTCCCAGAGAGAATTTGAACCCATGACCAGGTGGGTGCTGTATCCACTGAGCTACAAAACTCATGGACACTGAGCTGCAAGAGCTCATGGAGATCAAAGTCATTAAATTGAGTTCATATGTGACACGCATCCTGTATACTGCCAAGATTAGCACGAAGTCATCATGGGTAGTGATAAGTGAAATGAAGATGGAGAATTTTGAGTTCAATAATAAATCTGAAAGGTGAATTATTCAACAACCACACAAGCAAGTGACAATGACCTTGCTCTCTACAAGTTCTCGTAGCTCAGTGGATTAGAGTGCCCACCTGGTGTTTGGGAGGTCATGAGTTCAAATCCTAAATTTGAAAATAGAAATTGACTTAAAATCACAACCTTGGCATTTAAACTAGGTTACCAATTGAAGTTTAAAAAGGATTTATTTTTAAACAAATACAAATTTAACAATAATTTATAGGGCATCTAGAAAAGAGGAGAGGTTTTGTCTAAACTCCAGAGTAAGGACACTTGCCTCCACTATTGATTTCTTTACTAAAGTCATAATCCCATGGCACAATCTTGACACATGCTCCTCTAGACACCAAGCATCGAATTTGATTGTATTTGATCCCAGTATCAACTGCAATCACTTTTATATCTCCATCAGGATTGTATATTACTGGTTTCTGTACAAAGAGAATATTTTAATCTTACCAGATTTAAAAATAATCATAATTATTTTTCATTTAGATCATATCAGACCAATTAGATTTCCAGGAGCAGATCCGACCGATTCAGTTTTCACAGAAGCAGAAAAATAAAAAATGTCCCAAAAATTCAAATAAAAAATTATGTAAAAAAAGCTAATCAATCACCCGATTGATGCTGTTGAAAAGCTACTTAAGACAGCTTGTTTTACATTATTTTTATGCTTGCAACTGAAAAATAATAAGTTTATTCTGATATATCAATGTTTAAAATGCACTTTTTGTATTTGAATTGATGCCAACAATGAACGGATGTGGCTTAAAAAACTGTTCAACACAAGAACTTTTTGTTTTCAAGTGTTGTAAAAGTATACAAATGCATTTTTTCATTGTCAGTGGTATTTACCCCTTCAAATTTAATAATAAAAAACCTGTGCTCCCAGAAATCAAATTCAGGTTTGGCCTTATTTATTAATTAAAATTCTGCAGCAAAATAATTTATTATAACAAAATTAAATAACTGTAGAGGGAACCTCTTGCAACTAAAAACTGTTTTGACTATAACATGCTAACGTAGCTGCATCTGAACTAAAGACTGAAGTACACTGTAAAATCAAACTCTCACAGAAATAGGCAATACTAACAATAACAAGCACACCAATTAAATGCAAGCTGTGGCAAGCACATAACCCAGGTATTTGTATGAAACTACAAAACTGCGCATGACAAGCTTTCCCACAATCCACAAGCCACCTTCAATATATTCTGGAGTCCAACCATAACATGATGGTACTCAGCTGCAAAATTGGTAAAATGATTTTTAATGCTTGAAGAAAAGAAATGAATTACTGCATTTTAGTAAAAATAGAAATGTTATATTGGCGGTTAGTAACACGGATGCTTGTTAATTATTGTATCATCAATAATAAAAATTTTATTGAGTGTAGATTGTGAGCTTGGTACAGTACTTGCAGATCGCAAGCACAACTATGACAATGATTGTGCTCTGCTAAAGATTAAATTACGATAAAGGGACATATGTTTCTGAGCGATACTGTAGATCATTCAACATAGAATGTCCATGTGTTCAGTGTTAAAAGCTTACCAAAGATGACACTTCAGCAACCAAGTGACGTTTGTTGGGATCTTCAAATGGGATTGATGTTGCATCTGTTCCATCAACAATAATCTTACCCAACATCATGCCTTTTTCTCGTATCTTCTTTGTCAAGGATCGAGTATCAACACCTGGAATTAAATTAAAACTGAGAGTTTACCTGATCTAAAATGTGAAAACAGTCCTGCACCAATGTAATTAACACCCTTGCATGTTACCAAGTTCCTAAAATGTCTGTCAATGTTTATAAATTTTCTAGAGTAAGCAGTGGACAGGGCATCTTGGAGACATGGTAAGTGTTACAAATTCCTAAGAGAAAATCTATTCTTAATGCCAAACTTAGACCATGGTAATTTAACACTGGATTTTATCATACAGTCTATTATAATTGATTATAATTGTAATTAGTACTTGCTTTATTATTATAACTAGTTCTCATTTAAATTTATAATTAGTTCAACAGTATTTTGGATATACTTTTCAAAATTAGTAACACTGATCCAGAGTTGTCGATAAATGAGCACAGTGCTCATTTAGTGGCAACCAGCGATATCACTAACTACTGGAATATTTCTGTGGCTGGAAATGGGCAGAAAATAATATATGGGAAAAAAGCGATCATTACAAAACTGCTTTAAGAAAAAAAAATAGATAAAATAAAGGTGCTGTCTACCTTTAGAATATCTCCAGCCAGCTTCAAATCTTATTGATAAACCTGCTAATGGTGGGTGATACAGGAGCAACTGTTCTCAAGTTAAGAAGTATTATAAAAAAATGTTCTTGTCACCTGAAATCCCTGGTATTCCTTGTTCCTGCAACCACTTGGACAGGGACTTCTTTGCATTCCAGTGACTGAACTCTTCAACACAGTCACTGACAACCAAGGCTGATGCCCAAATTTTGGTTGACTCAAACTGCTCAAGTATGTTGTGGACATCTGTAGATTCATCGCATATCCCATAATTACCCACAAGTGGGTAAGTTAGAACAAGGATTTGAGAGCAGTAGGATGGGTCTGTGAGGGATTCTGGGTACCCAACCATTCCTGTTTGAAAAACTGTCCACAAAAATAATCTGATTAGTGAGAGTTGAGTAACTGGAAAAAAAGGGATATAATAAACTCTTCTTGGCACAAAAGTTCTTTTAGCAGTGACTTCAACAACTGAGTTAGAAATTCAATACAAAAAAACACTCTTTTCTCTATCTGCCCATGCAACTATTAATTCAATATACAGTACATGTATATATATTAACTTATATCACAAAAATAGAGGTTTTAGCAGTTACTGTAATTATTTTTTCCACATCCAACAATATTCAACTGCTATCCCATAAAGATGAAAAGAATAATAGTGGATACATCAATAAATTATTAAGTTATGAAGCAGCCTTCTCAAAATGTTTCTGAGGAGCAGGTTATATCAAAGCAGGAGGCAGTTTTCTTTTTTCTTTTCTTCTTGTTGTTAGTAAAAATAATACATTTTCTGACGGCAAGGAGACAGTCAAATTCCCAGAGGAGGTGGATTGTTGAGCCGGCTGCCGGCCCATTTTGAGAAGGCTGATGAAGCATCCAGGTATATATCTAATGCTAAGTACCAACCCTTAGAGTATAAATTCTTTTTAATTGGTATTTATCAAAATATAGTTTTCCATAACAGCAAGAGTCTACAGTAGCAAAGTGTAATAAATCAGTAAACAAAAAAACATGCAACAATCTAATGTATTCTTAATTTTGTCTCTTAAAAACCCTGTTTGTTTTAACTACCAATACTTGTAATATATATGAAGTTTACTGTGATAAACATTAAAAATCAAATTATTAATCAAAAATTTGTATTCAAGAAAATCTTATTCCAGAACCAAAAATAAAACAGTAACTTGTTAGTCCAATGACTTTTCCCTTTTTTACTACAGTAAAACAAACTAAATAAAGTCTGAAATCTGCAAGTTTAAAAGTTTCAAGCTGCAGTGAAGAGCTTTTCAAGAGTGGTTTGATAAAATATTTCATTCAGTGACAAATTTATACTTTATTAAGTTTATAAAAACATATTTATCATTTTTGTAGAAACAGTATAGTCACATTGTCTGTTATAATGAGAGCAGAACAAAACATTTTTGCTTGAGTCTGCATTACCAAATTACTGTAAATTCTATTCTATCTCCCTTCTTGTAATCCTAGAGAATGCCAAGCCTGTAATTGCCTCATAAAACTGCCATCTGAAAACACCACAGAAGCCCTAAATAAAATTCCCTGTCTTGCCACATTTAACTTAACTTCTTAAATTCTTTTCCCAGACAGTCTATTTTTCCAGGATATTTGGTAAAATTATAAAACTCCAAGATTTTCAGGACTTGAAAAACTTTAGTAATTTTTGAGGTAAAATGGGAACCCTGTGTTTCACATACAAGTACTTGCATGCAGTGCAAAAGGGACCACTTAAACAAATATTTATTTCAAACTTGCAATTTATATTTTTATTTTCTACATTCGTTACCATTTCTTATGCATTTTATAAGTTTGCTATTAACTGCAATTATTAAATGTTGTCAATAAAAATCAACACTTTCAACTCATAAAATCATCTAAATTTAAAAAACATGTATCAGTGCGAATAATTGAAATACAAACATCACCAGTTATTTTAATGTTTATCTAATTATAATTGTTTATAAATTTGTATTTAAGTTTACGTTATTTGAAAGATTTTATATTCGAAGAGAAACAAAATTTTAATTGTCCTGAAAATATGCATGACGCAATGCATATTGCATCCGGGTCTCTCCACGCACAAAACCACGTGTGGAAGAATTAAAATCGCCTGTAGATCACAAGTAAAGTGCATCCCGCCAAATTTTAGATATTTCAGCCGTGCAACGACAAAGATTTACTTTATAAAACTAAAATAAAATAATGGGAATATTTGTTATTCTTTAAAATAAAAAAATGATTTGATAGCCCTAAAAAATCTCAAACGAAACACAGATGCTTCACTGATTGTACATTTCATGTCGTAATCGCCATGTGCGTTACCGAAAATTTATTCGTTTAATCACAATTTATTTCTTTTATAGGAGAAAGACTCAGTTAAGACATCATACACCGGTTACAATATCACAGCAACGATTTACATTTAGGACCACTATTTAAATCAAATTTTGACAACCTCAAAAATAAACGCGGCAAATGGTGAGAATGAAATCTTAACATCCGCTCTCTTCATACCGATTAGTTTAAAAAGTGTTCAAAATATCTTACCAACTTCGCCTGGAACGCTTTTGACTGCTCCAAAAACTTTTCCTCTATAAACTGAGCCATCTTCGAGAATTAAACTGGCCATAATATCGGGGTTGAGCCAGCCGTTCTCTATTAAAGAAGGGGAAAAACTTCTGCCCACACTCGCCATTAGAGAGTGAATCGATTTTGGCGCGATGTTCGTATTTAAATTAGTTTGGTGCTCGCCCCATGGCCCAGGACCTAGTTGTCGCAAAGCAAAATAATAGCCCAAATAGGATCAAAAGATGGCCATAGAAAAAAATAAATTTTAATTAGCGAAAAATATCCTCTTAACTGTATACATTGTTAAGGATTTCTTTAAGGTATATGAAGGAAATTATTGATTTCATTCATTCTTTCGGCATTCTCTTATGGAGCCGCTCATTATTATTGTCGCAGCGGACGAATATTTCATTATTTGATATTTGTTTGCACCACAACACAATTCAAGCGTCAAGAAAACAATAATTCTTTGTTCTAGTTCTCCCACAATTAACTAGTTTTCATACCAAATTGCAATTCGTGCCTCGACTTTAGAATTCCGCTTCACAACCAAGCGCGGATCTTGGCAAAATGTTGAGCGATTTACCGCTCCTAGAGGGGTCCCAGGGGCATACTCCCCCAGTCCCTCGGGCCTCGGCCCGGGAAACATTTTCAACTTAACTACCTAAAGTGCCCATTCCTGGCTGTTTGATTCTGTCATGTAACTTGCAATTTACTTTTGTTTTAAAATATATACATATCTATTTAATTCTTTTTTTATTATGAAAATTCTGACCGATTTCCGTAAAACGCAGGAAATCACCGGTATGGATCCACGCCTGAAAATAATAACATTTCTTATTATTACGTAGATATGAGTGTTTTATTATAAAATGATTTGATACAAAAAGCTAGGGGGGGAGGGGAATCACAGATGATCAGGATCGGTTTCCAATGAACATCCATATATTTCCAATGATTAAATCCTGTATTTTCCAATGGAAATCAATATTTCCAATGATTAGTCCAGCATTTTTCTTCGATCCCAAGTTCCGAAAAACGATCCACACCAATGCAGCGCATATATAAGCTGGTGATCGGCCGGTCATTCATTGAGGTTCCAGACATTCAACGCCAAGCTGGTGACCGGATAATTCCCCGAAAGGAGGTCAAAGGTTCCAAGTCCTTCAACGGTGAGCTCTGACCAAAAATCCCTCGGAGAATTGGTCAGTAACCTTAAGGTTAGTAAGTCAACGAACTGGTGTTATCCCATCTATAATTGGGTTATAACATGTTATAACCCCACTTACTAATCTGTATGAAGTGCGACAAACATCTTCTTTACATACAGTATCTCTTGGGCCACTTTTGTCATACGTAGCTGTTTCATTCTTGGTTCCCTTTTCTTGCTGTTTTGATCAAAGCTTTACAGAAGTCTGTATCTGTCACTGATCTATGCAGGCCCTGATGTCACGAGAAAAAGGTGAATGGGTCGGTTTGACACATAGAATTCTTGGTTTGGCCCATCCAAATCTCTAAATTCAAACCGAGATGTTTCATCCAACATTAGACTGTCCAAGCTCATTAGACTGGTTCATCCAATTTCTTGGAAAAATCATTGGCCATCCAAGATGCTCACAATTTTCTGCTGTATCTCTCCAATATTGGATGCACCCATCGCATCTTCCCCCAATAAA
>JAPEIX020306754.1:0-14498 GCA_026122405.2 Zoanthus sansibaricus
CCACTGTCAAACAATATTAATCTAAATTATTTCGTTTCCTTACATCGGGCCCATATCAACAGTTCAGATTAGATTATTATTTGTACACTGCTCATCTTAAGCGATTATTCAACCTTAAAAGAATCCTCAACTGTCCAATAATTAGACCTCTCAGTTGAGGGCCTACTGAGTCGTTGCTCTAAACAAAGACTAATGCAGCAATCGTCAGTTTTTTTATTACATACAGCGATAGTTTTAACATTGCCTTGTCAAAATATGCATTGCATTTTCTCACTGATAAATTTCAGCCATTCACCCATCATTCATTGTCTAATTGTAATATTTTCTATTCCTCTTTTCTTTCTATGCCATTCCATACCATTCCATTTCATTTACTGACTCATTTTTCTCACAAATGTAGACCTTCCTTTTATTTGTTGTTTTCGTAGGTTGATAAATGGGAAAGAACACTATCTTTGATTTTAGAAGTAATTGAGATGATCCTAACAGTACAGAGACAATGGATGTACCTAGAGGTAAATTAAAACAGGAGTTTTATGTCGCGGTTAAAACCAGCAATGGTGTTGTTGTTATGAGGAAGATGATAACGATGATAATATAAATAAGGATTCTGATGATTGTAATGACAGTGTGATCATGATGATGGTGATGATGAGTGTGTTGACGAGGATAATGGTGATGTCAATGAAGACCATAATGACAGTAGTGATGTGGTGATGGAGTTGGTGGTGAGCAGGATTGACCAGGACCACAATGATGATGCTGTTTATGGTGATGTTGGTGCTGATGATGACGGTGCTGATGATGATGATGCTATTTGTAATGATGATGAGTATGACGATGATTGTGATTATAGTGGTGGCGACGACGACGACGACGATGATGCTGATGATGACTGTAATGATATGATATAGCACTATCTAAAAAATTTATGGCAACACATAGTATCGACGTAACAATAACAATTTTCTGGTCATTTTTAAAAATTTATCCAAAACCCCTAAAAGGTTGAAATTAATCTTCTTTTGTGGTTCTTAATACACCTACATTTTGCTTTAATGTAGTTCCCCGTAATGCTTATTTTTTTTTGCAAGACTAAAGTAAAATCCTTTTTTTGCAGAACATTTTTCTGGGTGAAGACATTCGAAAGCAGTTGCCAAGAGAATCAGCAGAATTTGATGATGTTAACGGAAAATGGAAGGTGATTTTAACAAAGTTGCAGAATTTCTGTTAAATAAAGTTTTGTTATTATAAGTTTCAATAATACTTTGCCGTCAGAAGCGTAAATGCGATTGGTCTCGACTTCTTTGTGTCTGCATTTTCCTAAGTCTAATGTTTATATATACTTTCAGAGCTATGAAGTTCCTAATTACAACCACCTTTGAGAATTTAATTGATTATATTTCAGAAGATAGATCAATGAAATGTCCTCTGAAAGTGCATATTTCTGTTTTACTAAGGGGCTAAAACTGGACAAAACCCCTACAAACGTTTCGATTTTGCGATGGTTGCCAGAGAATAAGATAAACGTTCCTAAACTGCTTAAAATGAAGAAAATGAAAATGAATCCAATGACACTACTGAAATATTTTACATAGACCGATGAAGAAGTATCCTTGCAAGTAAATAAATAATTTTTTTCATTATATTGAGAAGAAAATTCCAGAAAAATTCAATTTTACTGTTTCACTAAAAGTTCGGAGCTTTGTTGTTAGGCAGCTGAGTAACCTCGTAAAATCCCTTTTCGCTCAAAAAAAGTATCTGGTCTAAGTGTTTATTCTGTAGCTATCATCTTTTTCACAATATTGAACAACAAATGACTTTGATTTTGCAGGAGGAAAATTTGGACGACCATGCTTTTGTTTTTGTACAGTTTGATTTGTTTGGAGTGATTAAAACATCTAAACATACAAATTTGGGGCCGAAGGAAAAATTGACTGTTATCATTCATTTCCATAGGTTATTATGCAAAGGCTGAACAAAGATCCAAATGCTTTAAGGGGAACACATTATCCAGGTAACTGCCAGTTAGAATTGATGCATTTTAAATACAATATCTGTTTCATTATTGCTTTATTCTCAAGCGTTTTGTCCTTAAATTTTGTGATCATCAGGTCAGTTAGACACTCTCAATGAAATGAACATCAAGCTGGAAGAGATTCAGAAATCACTGGATATGTACTTGGAGACCAAACGACAAATCTTTCCGAGGTTTTACTTCTTATCAAATGATGACCTTTTGGAAATTCTTGGACAGTCGAAAAACCCAGAAGCCGTGAGTTTGGATTCTATGGATTCTTTAACTTTTTAGGCATTAAAGCAACTCTTTTCCTTCATAATCGAACTGAATGTTGACTTTTTAGTTCTCGATGGTGAATGAGAAGGAAGCTCTTTCTTTGTGCCAATGACACACACGTTTAAATCAACTAAATGAAAGCCGGCTTCGTACGGGCCTTCAAATTAGGATGCACTAATTATTTTTCATCAACTTCTTAGCACAAACAAAACATAAATGTTGAGGTGTGAGACCTTAGAAGTCCAAAACGTTCTGCTTGAAACTTTGGGCGAGGCAATTGACAGCCTTAAGTTGTTAAACCTGTGTTGTACCACCTTAATCAGTACCAAGTGATTCGTACTATGACAGACCAGTTTCAAATGACTGCAGATTCATTTTATACAGTCTTAGCCTTGTTTTGTAGTTAAATGTAAAAAGTATTTGTGAGAAAGGGCGAGAGGTAACATCAGAAATACGGACAGTTGTAAGTAAAACTCCAGTGGAATTTAGGAACATTTCACTTCATACTGAGGCCGAGACTATACAAATTAAATACGCTGTGATTGTTGTCAGTGGCACCTTCAAATTCAGCTTGGATAGACAAATATTATACATTAATCATAATGATATGTCTTTTATAAACAATAGTGTAACAAATATTTATCTGTTGTTGTCAGGTGCAACCTCATCTTAAAAAGTGCTTTGATAACATCAAGACACTAAAAATGGCAAAGGTAGGAACTGTGGATGTGAAAAATTTTGCTTTACTTTTAAGGCATTTAGTTAAATTTAACCATCTTCAAAATTGTTCTTCAAATCTTCAAATATTTTTTTAAAAATTTCTCTATCATAGCAATCCATAGTATTTTTTACCTCCGTACACAAAAGATTTATTGAAATACAGGTAGTACTGTAGCGATCTTTTTTCAGATGTACGCCCTGATGGTATATTGGTTGGTATGCCTGACTAGAATACAGGGGAGATGTGGGTTCGAGTCGTGGCCAGATGAATATACCAATCTTTTTGTATGAGTCTGTCGAAAAGAAAATCGCTAAGGTTGTTTATAAACCAAAAGATATAAATAACAGTAAATACGTTAAGGGCAGGTGAAGAACAACTGTTATTGGGTAATCTCTGATGACGTCACTTTTTACATCTGTTTCTTTGCCATACAACTTCAGGTTGTGAATAAAAAAAAATTAAAATTTGAGTTAAACGTCTCTCCTTGGAAGATATCGATTTTGTACAATTCTTGGAATGCTTTATAGGTGTCAAGATTATTAACGAGCCATACAATTTCTCCCACCTCAATGACCTCGCATGAACAGTACCTTGGTTAAGTTACTCCACAAAAGTTTGAGAATTCAGACCTTTTGCATTTGGTCAATAAAGTTTTTATTTCCCAACTTAAGAGTTTTTAAAATTAAAGTTAGAATAAGATTGCTCGTTTCAGCATGTTCTTATAACCGTTATCAATGGCAAATTTGACTAAAAAACGGTCAAAATTGATAGATTATTTAACATTTAGATGAAAGACAAGGCAAAATAACTGAGAACTATACATAAAAAACTACTCTACGGCACATAGGTTTTGGTAATGAGGAAAAAAACGCTGATAAAAACTCGCTTGTAGGATCGGATATGTTAAGTTAGCACAAGAGTGGCTGAAGGGTAAGAGAGAGAATCTCCCCTATTGGTCTTATTCCGAGGGTTGCCCCTCTCAAGATATTTTGAGACATGGTACCCAGCTATTCCTTGGATGTTACTTGTGCGCTCTGTGGACTTTTTACAAAATGACGTGAGATGAAATAGCAGGAAATGTAGAGCAAAGTTTTTTTTATAAGTTTTGTCGGTGAACTCGATTATTCTTCTATGTCTATTCTTCAAAAACAGTCATGCAATTAGTGTAAGTAACGTCCAAATAAAGAGCTGGATACCGTGATACCAAAAAACAGCTTAATTAACAATTAGACGTCAAGGACGAATGGACTACGAGTCAATTGCCCATGAGGCTGTTGGCTAAATAGGATATTCAAACTCATAATCCATTAGGCCAAGAGGTCTAATTGTTTTAGCATAAACCGACTAATCGGTCAAAAAAGGATGCACAAATGAAACTATCGATGAAATCCTCAGATATTAAAGCAAAATGGGGCTCATTGCTATTTTGACCCGATGTCTTGTCTCTACTGGTAGACTATCACAAGTAGACCCCTAGCAGAGAGGCCAATCAGAATACAGTGTGCTTGTTAGACTTGCACGCAATTTAGGTATCCTGCTGATGAACAGTATTTATTTTGTCATTTAATTTTTTCAGCGTACTTGTTAGACCGTTAGTAGGTTTATACTAATAGGGATTAGGAATGAGGATTTACTCTCTTACTTAATCCTCTCATGGTTACCACAAAATGTTTACCTGAAATTATATCGCTATTTTTTATGTACTTCTTTACAGATGGGCATCACTCAGAAAACAGAAGCCGTGGGTATGTTTTCTGCAGACGGGGAGTTTGTAGAATTCGGGCATTCAGTACTGCTTGAAGGTCCTGTTGAGGTGAGCAGTACGACAACACAAAGTGATAACAAATTTACAACTAGATCGATTGATCATGTCATATTTTTAGTAGCTGTAGTGGAGGAGTAGTATTGACTAGGATTAGCTAACTGACTAGATTAACCCTGTTGATGGTTATAACAGCTAGCTGGTACCAAATTAAGTTGTGTCTTTCTTTTATTTATACATGTTATCATTGTAACCTGTGTACCAAATAAATCATTTTCATTGTCATTGACAATGTCAGCGGTAAGATATCGATTTTATAAAAGTCTGAAATGGTAAGTAGCAAAATCAGCCGTACATTCAGTGCAGCTTGAAGGCAATGTTGAGGTAAGCAGTATGACAACACAAAATGATAACAAGCTTCACAGTTATATCGATTGATCATGGTATACTTTCAGAAGTTGTAGTGGAGGAACAGTATTGACAGTGTCAACGGTAATTACAACTATGAAATTGATTACAGATAATATGAAATAACGCTTTTTATATGATAATTTAAGGTGATAATAATCACTATAACTTTAATGTGGACCACTGTAGTGATAACAGTACTTATAGTAATGTTGTTGGTGATAATAACGACAATAGTGATGATGACCATGATAAAGTTTATGATAACGTTGACGATGATAATGGTGATGATGATAATGATTATGATGATTACGATGATAATGGTCATGACGAGGATGATAACAATAAGGATAATGGTGACAATGATGACGACAACGATGACAATGGTGATGATGACGATGATGACGATGATGATGACGATGATGATGATGGTGGTGATGATGATGATTTTGGTGATGATGATGATGACGATGATGATGATGACGATGATGATGGTGGTGATGGTGGTTGTGGTGGCGTTTATTGCAGTTTTTATGAGTCATCCATCTAAATACATAAACGACTAGGCTATTAAACCTAACCAAAAAAAAATCAAAAAAGTTTCATTAGTAGAGGTTAGCGGCCTCACAAATCAAATGTGAAAAGTGCAGTTAGTTATACCAAATCTTGTAATTTACCTACGTTGTAAAACGAGAGTTGAAAAATTTTATTTTTCTAAAGACACAGACAAAACAGACATCACTTTGAGTCATGACTACAAATTAGTTGTGGAGATTAACAAACCAATATCTCATTTGATTTTTAACCTTTTGATGACTTTTATTACAGGCGTGGCTGTGTGACGTGGAGCGAAGCATGAGGTGGACTCTGAAAGAACTGCTAAAGCAGTGCAGACTGGCATTAAAGAAGACCACTAGCAAACGAGACAAGTGGGTGAAGGAATGGGCTGGGCAGGTTAGCAGTTTATTTATCTCTTTTCTTATAAAATCGTACCTAACCAAATCCCACCTTGTTTGTTTTTCATATTCCTAAAGTCCAACACAACTATTATCATTAGCGTAGCAAGGAGACGCTAACATGGAGGATTTTATGGCATTTGGTACAGTGTTCCGTGTTTAAAATTGAATTCTCTCTTGTAAAATATAGTTAAAATTGGGCTAAAAGTAAAACTGTTGTAAAAAGAACATTTTCGGTTGACTGGACCATCATCAGTGAACCGTGTATTTTGTAACTGAATGAACGTTTTTAAATCCGTAGCAAGGAGACACTTAAACATGGAGGAGTACATGTACAGTGTTCCAAGTTTAAAATTGAATTCTCTGTTGTGGAATATAGTTAAAATTGGGCTAAAAGTAAAACTGTTACAAAAAGAATATTTTCGGTTGACTGGACCATCATCAGTGATCCGTGTATTTTGTAACTGAATGAACGTTTTTAAATCCATAACTAAAGTAAATCCTTATTCCGCTTATCGCAAAATAGCGATAAGGGGACTCTTGCAAAATTTTCAAAAAACGGCCCAATTTTAAGTAGTCTTTGGAAGGCTAAAACTGTAAAAAATACAAGTTGTATAATAACCTTATTGGTATAGATAGAAACCTTCAATATCCTAGATTCGAACTATGGAAAAAACCGCAAGAAAAGCCGTTTATCCAACGAGAATGACAAATTTTCCAAAGGTGTCCAAAATCGCCATTTTCCGCAAAATATTCAAACTCAATATGCCCGTGGGTACAACTGCGGACCTTGGAGTTGGAAGAAAGAGATTTACCAATCGCTTCAAAGATGTTACTATATAATTTTTATGAAAGATATAAAACAGTGGTAAATGCTCTGTTGTGTTTGTCACTTTCAAAGTTTTTATCAGACTAGTAAATTTGTCATATTTCAACTTTGCTGGAACATCGTAATTATTTCAATTCTTCCTTGCCATAATCTAAACCTAAATTAATGCTTGGTTTTAGCTGACTATCACATCGAGTCAGATCCAGTGGACAGGAGATTGTACCAAGGCACTCGCTAGTACAAAGGAACGAGGAGACAAGAAAGCTCTGAAAAGTCTAAAGAAAAAACAGGTTGGTGTTTCCAAGAATTGAAATTTTGACTTTTATTACGAAGCCCTGTTTGGTGCTTGATTTCTTGTTTCAAGAAATGATATGACAACTTATGTTTGGTATTTGGATCAAAACTTTTGGTTTCGATAGCGATATTAATAGTATTTGATACTGTTGATGATGATAACATTCGATGTTATTGAACTTGATGATGATAACATTTGATGTGATTGATGACGATAAAATTAGTTTTGATGTTGATACAATTAATTTTAATGTTGTTGATGATAAAATTGATTTTAAAGTTGTGGATGGTGAAAACATTCGATATTCTTGATGTTGGTAACATTTAATTTTAAAGATGATAACATTTAAGGTTGACAATGATTAGGCTAGATGTTGGTGATAACATATGTTGTTGATGTTGATAATACGTAATGTTGATGATGATAACATTTGATGTTAATGATAATAACTTGTTGATGATGGGAACGTTTGATGTTGATGATAATAACATTTAAAACACTTGATGTTGATTATAGCATTTAATGTTGATGGTAATAACATTTGATGTTGATGGTAATAACATTTGATGTTGATAATGATAACATTTTTGTTGATGGTAATAATATTTGATGACGATGATAACACTTGATACTGCGAATGGTTGATTATGTTCCACATAAATTCAAAGTTGGTGTAAAACAAAGCGTTATAACGATCTTGTTTAACAATTAAGGTATTATCGTTTTGTGCTGTTTTGTAAACTTGTTTTCAGCTTTCAAACCAATATCAGTTTTTTCCTTGTGTCACAGGTTTCTATGCTTAGCAAATTTTCTGAGATTCTTCGTGGCAACCTAACAAAACTTCAGAGGTTAAAGCTGGTAGCCCTTGTCACAATTGAAGTGCACGCCAGGGACGTGATCGAGAAGATGATTAAATCGGGCTGTAGCGATGTAACAGCTTTTGAATGGCTCAGTCAGCTTAGGCTTTACTGGGATAAGGTACGTTGCTTTCTAACTTTATTTTGAAATATATATAAGTTCATGCAGAGAAAAATAACTTGAAAAACCTGACCTCCAGATGGGAATCGAACCCACGACCTTGTGTACATTAGTTAAATGCTCTGCCACTGAGCCATCAAAACTAATAATATGGCAAGCATGGTCACCAAATTGGGTTTTGATAAACGAACTGTATCACACAACTGGAGTAATATTAAAGGACTCGAAAATAACAAAATTTCATGATCGCATTTTTGCAAAATCAAAAAAGTTAGTCGCAAAATTTTGACTAATGTGATTATGGTTACAACGTTTTGTTTTATTTTATTAACTGTCGGAGATGAAGATTGATCGCAAAAATTGCGACCGCTGTTGAAGTTTTAGTCACAAATGAAGAAATTTAGTCGCAAATGCGACCTTGTCAGTCACAATTTTGAGCCCTGTATTAGTTTCTCATGCATACAATGATTGTTAATTGTATCACACTCTCTCTAATAAAATATCTAGTATTTTGCGTCTATGATACACTAATGTTATTCCAGTGATCGTTTGATAGATTCAGTGTATAATATGCTAATATAGTGAGTGACCTTGCTTGCCGTATGAGTTACGGTTTCTCAGTGGTAGAGCATCGGACTAGTGTACGAAAGTACATCGGTTCAGTTTCAATCAGGAGCTTCAAATGACCTTGTTGTATGCTTAATTTTAAAAGTTTGGAAAATTTGAAGTGAATGGCTTTTGAAATTTCGAATGGATATTGGAACTATGGACATGGCGTTAACCCTGTATTGAGTAATAGTAAAAATTGCTATTGTATATCATTTGTTTCTTGCTTTCTCAGGACATTGATGACTGTGTTGTTCGTCAAACCAACACTCAGTTCCAGTATGGCTATGAGTACCTTGGTAATTCAGGACGTTTGGTCATCACCCCTTTGACGGACAGGTAACCTTTTAACGGGTTTTAGTGCGCCGGATATCTTTATTACTACTACTGCTACTGCTGCTGCTGCTATTACTTTTACTATTACTACTGCTATTACAATTGCTATTACTGCAGCTACTACATTTACTACTACTATTACTATTGCTATTGCTATTGCTACTACTATACTACCACTACTATTTCTAATGTAAATTGGTACAAATAAGATTCCTTAGAGTAGAAATTTCTCCTGGAATTTCATTTTAACCCAGTACCTGACTTTGAACGACTTGTTCTAGCTTTAATGGTTCTTGGTTTAAATGCGACTCTGTCAAAATTCGAATTTTCAAGACATCTTTTGCTGTAGTTAACTCAACCTCAAGCACCTCCATGGGCCACAAGGCTCATGAAAGGTATTTCAGTAGAATGCAAAGGTCTAATCAGTTAACACATTCAACAGAAAAAAATATTATAATTTGTTTTTTCTTATTAATTTTCTAGGTGTTATATGACCTTGACCACAGCCTTACATCTTCATCGAGGAGGCAGTCCCAAGGGACCTGCAGGGACTGGGAAGACTGAAACCGTGAAGGATCTTGGGAAAGCCTTAGGGAATTACGTTATTGTGGTTAATTGCTCTGAGGGTCTGGACTACAAATCAATGGGTCGAATGTACAGCGGTCTTGCTCAGGTGTGTTAAAATGGACGTTTTATAGTGCAGCCTAAAGGTTAAGATTTTTATTACTGGGCTACCTGTGCTAAGCCCAGTCATGAAATAGGCTTGTTTTTCCATTTTCTCATTCAGACAGAATGTGTATCCCACAGTTCCTTGCGGCACCAGCTCGACACAAGGTTCATTTAGGTAGCCCAGTGAACGCTTTTAGAGTGTCTTGTTTCAGAATAATACCTCGTCAATTATACCTTTTTATACAAACATTTTAGCTTGTATGGTAACTTTTAGTTTTAATTAACACAACGTGACTATCTAAAAATTTAACACCCACTACCAACGTTGCCATATTGCCGAATATAGGGACTTCAAGCAGGGCTCGACACTAACTTTTCAACTTACTAGTCTAATGGCTAGTGCCAACTTTGAAGCTGATAGCCAAACATTTTCTTTACTAGCCATTCATTGAAATTCTGAGGTGTCTTCCTTGATAAAGACAGAAACTTGTATTTTGCTTACTGGCCAAAGTGGCTAGTGTAAAAGAAAATCTACAAGCCAAAACTGAATTTCTACTGGTCTGTGGCTAGTTGGCTACCTTTAGTGTCGAGCCCTGTTCAAGTTAACTACTACAGCAAGTTTTTACTATCTATACTTGAGTTAATTATTGAATACTTTTGAAATTAGTTATGGATAAATGGATTTGAAGAAGTTTGTTTTCATCTTATATGCAATTTACTAACCTTTGTAATAGTTTGACAGCGCACTTAAAGCATATGATATATCTTCTTGTTTTCAGACCGGTGCTTGGGGCTGTTTTGATGAGTTCAACCGTATCAACATTGAAGTGTTATCAGTGGTCGCACAGCAGATTTTGTCCATTCTGTCTGCCCTATCAGCTGGAGCCACTCGATTTGTGTTTGAAGGACGAGAAATTAACCTAGTTTGGTCGTGTGGAATTTTCATTACAATGAACCCAGGTTTTCATTTTTGTTTAATGTCTCTACTTCTCAATATATGATAATTTGATAACAAAAACAAGAAAGAGGGTTTCTGTAGCTCTTTAAACTATCCATGGATTAGTTAGATATAGAACGCAGAACTTGCTTGTGTTGTGAATGCATAGTTACGACTTTCAACAAAAACAAAAAACGGTAATGCTTAAACATAAGGATAGTGTGTAATGTTGATTGTGGTAGTGATGATTATAATGGTGACAGTGATGATTATAGAGATGGTGGTGATAATTATAGTGATGGTGGTGGTTATAGTAATGATGATGATTATAGTGTTGATGATGATGATTATAGTGATGATGATTGTGATGATTATAGATTATAAAGATGATGGTGATGATTATAGTGATGGTGATGATGGTGATGATTATCGTGTTGATGACGATTATAGTGATGATTGTGATGATTATAGATTATAGAGATGATGGTGATGATTATAGTGATGGTGATGGTTATAGTAATGGTGATAATTATTGTAATGACGGTGATGATTAAAGTGATGATGGTGATGATTATAGCGATGATGGTGATGATTATAGTGATTGTGATAATTATAATGGCGGTAGTGATGATTATAGTGATAATAGTGATGATTATAATGATAATGGTGGTGATTATAGTGATGATGATGGTGATGATGATGGTGAAGGTTATAGTGATGATAGTGATCATAATGGCGATGGTGATGATTATAGTGATGATGGTTATGATTTTAGTTGTGATAGTGAAGATTGTGGCGACCATTGTCGTAATTACAATTATGGCAATGTTGAATATAATGACGATGAAGATGGTGATGATGTAGATGGTGATGTTTGTAATTGTTAAGATGATATAGTGATAATTTAGTCGTGAGAAATATATGTGTATGTAATAGTGATGACGACGGTTCTGTTTATGATGATGATGGTGATTATAAATGATAGACACAATAATGTTGATGATAACGGATGTTGGTAATACATTGGATTAAACTTGCGATGATGGTAATGAAACCATTGATTGTGATGGTGGCGGTGATGATGACACTGATAATGGTGAAGATGTAGTGATGAAGATGGTGATGATTATAATGATGGAGGTGATGATATTAATGATTAAAATGATGAAGATGGTAATGATGTTGGTAATTTTCAAGATAAATTAATGATTAAAAGGAAGGTGATATTGGTAATTTCTGTGATGATGCTTATATTGAGTGAATTTGGGTGTGAGTTGGTAAGTGTGCAAGTAAGAGAACTTCTGTTTTCAGAAAAGATTTGAAAGGTAGTCTCAAATGTCTGCCACGCCCAAAACCTACTTTATCTTAAATCTGGTTTACGACAAAGCTTAACTTAATATCAGCATTAGCCTTTTAACAACAGGAATTACATCATATACAGAGAGTAGAGGGAATTGAAAAAGAAGAGTAAGTAATTTTAATCTTTTAAATTGTTATTGCTTTACTTATTACAAATAATATCTTTTTGCTTTAAAGGCTATGCTGGCCGTACTGAGCTGCCTGACAACTTGAAGAGCATGTTTAGACCAATCTCCATGGTTGTACCCGATTCTGGAATGATTGCGGAGATTATTCTGTTTGCTGAAGGGTTCAACAACACAAAGGTTCGAAAAATAATTTCTATATACAGACGT
The DNA here is from genome assembly GCA_026122405.2 of Zoanthus sansibaricus. Classification (NCBI taxonomy): domain Eukaryota; kingdom Metazoa; phylum Cnidaria; class Anthozoa; order Zoantharia; family Zoanthidae; genus Zoanthus; species Zoanthus sansibaricus. Next base: position 12,488 of record JAPEIX020306754.1, read on the forward strand.
AAAACTATTACAGTATTATAATGTCGTCAAACGTTTTAAAATGTTTTAAAGGTAGATGTTTTCGACTATTAAGTCATTTTCAGATTAATTGGAACTGTTGGGTAACACGCATCTATAGACCCTTATCACGCTTGTTTGAGTCAGTTCAAAATTGATATTATTGCAATTTAAACCGCATAATGGGAATTTTGCGTTTCCTGAGGAGCGGAAAATTCCAGAACAGATTTGAAGTATGCAAAGGCGACAGTCTATTGTCAGTGCAATACCTGGCAGTAGCTGGTGCAGTTGATAAGATCTCTGCCTTCCATTCACTACCTCTAGATCCGCCAAGTGTTGAACATTTAACCTTCAACTTTTGCTGAAGCTGACTCTGCTAAAGTTCTATTACGATTGGTGTTGTGAGCGCCATCTTCTTTTAATTGGGTCTTGGCGATTTATTTCCTTTTTCATTTCACTTTATTTCATTTATAATCTGTAAATAAATTAATGGCTGCTAGAAAAAAATTGTTGTACTTGCCTTTTTTTTCGTTGTTGTTGTTGAAGCAGTTAGCACTTCTTCGGTTAGGACAGCTACCAGTTTACTACTTTTTCTCTATCGATCAAGTGTTATATATGCACCATCATTATTCTCATTCATCGTCTATTTTCCTTGCTTGCATGGGTTAGACGGGTTTCGTAATGGCTATCTTGCACTCAATTTCATTTTATGCCAGGTCATGATCAGCTTCAGAGATCTAATACTGTAGATCACTATCCACGGCTTGGTACCAAGCTGGTCTATCCTTCTTTGTTGCCCCTCAACATCTAGAACTAGAATAGTAGGTAGAACACGTACGAGAGGTCATATGTTTAAGATCAGGCCGAAAGCTATTCACACGAACTACCTGAAATACCTTTTTCTTCATCGCAATATCGATGACTGGAATAATTTACCTGGTGACATTTTGCAATTTCTCAGTTTTCACTCTTTTAAAACCTCATCATTGAATCATTTAAGATTATGACCATTATTTTGCATTACATTCATCACTTTATTTTAGCAGTCAATGTATTTTATACATATTATTTTAGACCCGCTTTTCCAGCATGTATTTTAATTGTAATTGTTTGCAATTTATGTTTGGATGACAGTCTTAGAATGGGAATTAAGTTTCCCCTTACTGCCATCCCGTTGTTGTGTACCATATCAACGAACTGTAATTAAATTAAATTAATAAAATTAAAATAAATTAAATCTGCTGGGAGCTAATCTGCAATGGATTATTCATTATTGTCCCATCCACGATAAGTCAGGGGACTCTCATCCTCTTAACACTACATTAAACGGACTTAAGTGCCGGCTCCATGGGCCATTTAATTTTGCACGTAAAGGATCTAGCTAGCTTTTTAATAAACTCTAAAGGCATATTTATATAGAAGAGTTGTTCTGGGTAGAAGTGGTAGCTTGAACGAGCTTATTTTCCACACGCTTCTATATAGCGCGAGGTAAAACGTTTACGGGCTAACTGGGTAATACAGTTTCAAAGTTAGGGTTACACTTCTATCCACGAAAATAATAAAATTTAGTCTTGAGGAAGTTATCAAAAACTTTTAACAAAAACAAAATGCAGGAAAAGTCTAAACACATGTACATAGTTAATTTTTTAAATTGTTTTTAAATTATATTTTAGATGTACTATTTGATATATATTCCATTCCCCATCGAACAAATCTTTCTTCTTGTGATGCTATAACTAAAACTGTTTGCTATATTACTAACCTCGTTAATACTTTAGATCCTAGTAGACTTGCCGAAACGTTTATAAATTCTTGCCGTTGTATTTTATGTTTGCTCATGTGTTAACAAAACTTTATTGATTACCACAATCAACTCGACTTCAATTTTATTCAATGCAGGGAGTTTACCATTACCCCACAAGTGTCCACGCAAGTCTTGTCTAGGGGGGTTGTATTCCAATTGCAGTGAGGGTTACACGGGTCCCCTCTGTGCCATATGTCGTCCGTATTACTA
>JAPEIX020307244.1:0-14490 GCA_026122405.2 Zoanthus sansibaricus
ACTATTCATTTTATTTCACTCAATAAATAAGAGATTGTTTAAAAACTATAACTGAACTATTTCAGACTAAAGCTAAAGAATTCAAAAAGAATGTATGTACGACCGTTTACATAAATGGCCAAATGTCTATCGAAGGGACGCTAAATTCAATACTTTAAAAAATATTATTTTGACAGAGAAGAGCCTTATCACAGCCAGGAATCTATGTGGGCGAAACGTTTATTAGGATTTTTTTTCTAAAACAAATACTAATTGCTGTTTCGCTGTTTCGCTGTTTCGTTGTTTCGCTGTTTCGCTGTTTCGTTGTTTCGTTGTTTCGCTGTTCGAGAACACCCTTATCGGTATACATATGTGCTATTTGTTTGTTTAAGTCTAAATTAAGATCGTTTCTCCTAAATTGATTCTTTGTGCAGTCTGTTTTGTTCAGCTGGTTTTGTTTTCGTTGTGAGTGCGTGTGTGTTTGTCTTTTTAAAAATAATTAAAATCAAAATTCTGTCGTATCCGTACGTAAATAAATCAATTTTTAGTTTCTGAGAGGCCCCGATAGTCCTAATAAGTCTTGTTGTGGCTTCTTTACGAGCTTCGTTGCCTTGTGCCTTCAGATAAACTGTACTCTATATATACAATGTCTTGTTTTTTGTTTTGTTTGAGAACTGCATTAAAACCAACTTTATATTATCACGAGTAATGTTAAACTTAAAGCACAGGCAAATAATAAACTGAACTGAACTGAACTGAGCTCAATGCATATAGAACAAACGGACAAACATACTTATTTACTAACATACATACTAACGTACTTACTAGCGTACTTACTAATTTACTAACTTACTAACTTACTTACTAACTTACTTACTATTCTTACTAACTTACTAACTTACTTACTAACTTACTTACTCACTAATTTACTTATTTACTAACTTACTAACTTACTAACTTACTTACTTACTTACTTACTCACTTATTTACTTATTTACTAACTTACTAACTTACTAACTTACTTACTTACTTACTAACTTACTAACTTAATTACTTACTAACTAACTTACTTACTTATTTACTAACTTACTAATTTATTTACTTATTAACTTACTAATTTATTCACTAACTAACTTACTAACTTAATTACTTACTAACTTACTTACTTACTTATTTACTAACTTACTAATTTATTTACTTACTAACTTATTTACTTGTAACTACTTGGTTACTTGCAAAATTATTAACAGATTATTTCGAAGGTGTAACCAAATATGGCTATAACTAACAACACTCGGCTAACGAGCTAGCTGCCTTGTTTAACTGAACTGAACTGAGAGTTCAATGCATATGGTACAGACGGACAAACAGGAATTTTGCATCAAATGCTTGAAGAGGAGAATGTTTTTTATGGGTTTGGCTTGTACAAGTGAAGACACTTCCTTTAACTTCCTTTTCTTTTGTGATGGTTTCCTTTAATTTTGAATGCCAATAGAATTTCTGATTTTATACCTACAGGACTCTTCAAAGGCAGGAAGATTTAAAGATTATCTTCCTGAAAATAAATGAACCAGCAAAGGCTTGTCAACTACTGCCTCAGAATGTATTCAATTTCAAACCACTTTAAAATATTTGTATTTCTGCTTGATAAACTGTGATCGACTGTAGTTCTTTTGTTCCAGGTAAACGGAAGCAAAAAAGAACACAGCTTGAGTTTAATACATGCAAACTTCTTAATGAGTTTAGATATAATTCTATTTACAATTTTCTTAGATTTTAAATGGGCCAAAAATTTATACTATATGGATCTGAAGGACTATTTCACTGCAATGAAAATAATAATAGGTCAGTAAAGTTCTGTCAATATATACTTTAAACTTTTAGAATTGTTGTCAACAGGAAAAGTCTGTCCTGGTGAAGTTGTGAATTTTATTTGCTTCTTGCGTACACAAAAAGTTACAGACTCACTAGCTTACTTACTAACTAACTAACTAACTAACTAACTAACTTACTAACTTACTAACTAACTAACTAACTTACTAACTAGCTAACAAACAGGCTCAGGTTCCTACAGAAGATATTGAGAAGGTAATGGCGAATTCATGTTATCCGTCATGGATCAGAACTGTTTCAAACGAAACAATAATGCTTTTCCATTATCATAACATTTTTTTGCATTCCTTTTCTTTGCAGCAATTTTACAGTATTGATATGTGTTCAGTTACAATGATTCCAGCTTTTACTCTTCTGTTCACATCAACTCCATGTTTGCTGTTCCAGTTAGCTTGCTTCTGGTTATGCTTTGATGTGTTGAAATATGTTCGGAGCTTGCAGCTAGAACAGCAAACATAGGGCGAACTGCGCAGCCCATACCTTTGGTTCAAATCTTCAACAATATGTAATTTACCTGCAAAATAAAAATAAAGATTACAGAATGTACAATATTGGAAAGGATTGATGCAGAGACATGATATATTTATAATATTTTCTATTCATTATTTCTCAAACAATACAAAAATAAAAAAAATTCTAAAAAATAATTAGTTTAGAAAAAAATGCTTTTAAAAATAACAAACCAGTATCCTGAGTCCTAAATCAGATATACTGTATTCATCACGAAGTCAAATTCAGATATACTGACGCTACATTATTTCTTTTACAATTTACACGTGTGAAATTGAATATAAAATCTTAAAAAATTCACTTGCTTCACAAAATTATTTATACAGGTGGCATTCATAACAATGCTAAGTCTTTCAGTTTCTTGAAATTACACATTTAAAAAATTACCTTTTTTACATTTATGTATCCTTTGCAGCATGTTTTTCAGACTTTCCAAATCCACAAGTCGATACTCAAAACGCTCTTCATTGTTTGGACCAGCGAAGTAAGAACGTTCCGGGTCAATTTGTCGTTGAACAATCTCTGTCTCTCTCAAATCTCAAAGGGTTTCTGCATCCAAACTGTCGTGAAATTGAACCTCCTTTGTTCCAAGTTTTTTTTCAGCGGCAGTTTTCTTTGGTGTAGTTACTCTATCCCCAGGATCATAGCTACTACAAATATTTTCTTTCTCTGGTATTTTGTTCTTATCACTGCCACGATCAACATCCGTTTCTTCGACCAGCGACCCGCACCAGGATTCCTACCTTTGAATTTTAGCTTTTTCCGAGAGTTTCTTAGTATAATACTTTGTTTATAACCTTTTGGCATTTGAGAAGTATCAAACGATCAGAGCAAACACAAATGCCAAAAAATTAGTTTTTTGACAACTTGGGAAGCACAAATTGAATAAACTTCAGCTTGAGAACAAGGGTTGAGAGGGGGACCAATATATTGGTCAAAAGTTAAAAAAAAAGAAAAAAAATTTTTTTTTTTCAAACTCGGAGCTAAAAGTTAAAACTTATGAAATATTTCGTCCGTTTGTTCGACCGGACTTCAACAGTCAATGAAACCGCAAAAACACTTCAAGTCATTTGGAGAAAGATGCTCAGAACCATGATTTACACACGCTCTTCGAAACATGCATTTTAAAGTCTGTTAAATAGTAATTAGGTTTGAAAAAACCCATTAGTTTGTTACTTTAACGCTCTGATCGAGATATTTCCCTACGACGGCTCCTCGCGAGCTCGCTCGCTCATCACTCGTGGGATAGCACTTGCACGGTGTCGAGAATCAACTTAGTCACGTGAGATATTTCAAAATGGCGCTTGAAAGGGGAAGTACTTTGTTCCTTGTTGCAGCGTTTGTTTGCGTAATATTTTGCATCGAACCAAGCAGTGCACAAAGTACAGAAGGTAAGACTTATTATGGTCAATGTCTTGTTTTGCTGCTCGCTCATTAATGCTATTTTGACACAAGGTTGTGTTCGATCGATTACGTTTGCATACAGTTTGCATGAGATGTTTGGAAAAGAGATATACTTTCGCTTTAGTTTGTACGGCTTATACATTTATCTTTCCTTAAAGATATATTCGGACTAGGTAAATACGTTTGAATTCATTCTATGTTAATTATATTTACAGCAGACTCGTGAATCGCGCTTTATATTATATTAATAAAAATAATGCTGAAACGCAGCGGAGTTGAAATTTCAAAATTTAGAATGGATATTAAGAATTCTTAAACCAAACTACATCCGAAAACATATTTGTTAAATCATGAATACAGTGTATGTATAAATTGTTATTCCGAATTCCCTAACAAGAACAGCTATCCCGAAAACGAGTTCATATCGTATCGCTCGCCGTATTTCCCAAATCGTGAAAATAAATGTTCGATTTATATAAAAGCTTGATGCGTGATTTGAAAAAGTTGTGCAAAAAAATGTGCAAAATTGTATTAACGACAGTTGCTGGGTATTCTATAATAATTATGCTGTTTGTATTATATAAAAACCATATCCGAAAAATTTCAACTCTTTGGTATTGTAGTGTTGGTGAGTAACAAGTATTCCACGAGCACGTATTGGTTATGAGATAATAATAATAATAATAACTTTACTTTGGTGCCAATTTATTTTATCTGGTCAAAGGCCTACTAATTGGGGACACCATGCATTTTTACCACCCTAAGGTGGACAGAGACATTTCACTTCACAAACACACACACAAACACAGATATGTCCCCAAGGGCCTATGGTTTAATGTCCCTATCCGAGAAGATGCAAAATTCTAAATTCTAATATCTCCTCAATTATTTTAAGACCCTGAGTGTTGGTCTGGCAAGGAATCAAACTCGAGCCTCCAGCATAATAGACTGGCACCTTACCAACTATGCTATCCAGGCGGCAGTTATGAGATGGTAGTTATATTAGCCAATGAGACTTGTAGCGCCGAGTTGGCTGTAACCATTCTCATATCCAATAAGTGCAAATGGCACTTTATAAAACCTTGGAAACTTTAGAAACTTTAGAATTACGTCCAGATTTTTATTCAGTTCCATTTCAGTTTTACAAAGGACTGAAAGTTGACACGGTTTAAAACAAAAAAAATCAAATAAAATCTGCGCTTTTGCAAATGCATTTGAATGAAAATTTGAACGTTAAGATAGTGGCTCTGGTGAACAAAGTTTACAACCACCTCAGTTTCAAAGAAAATCTGTCAAATGAAGAAAATGTAACAACCTTGGAAAAGTGTTAAAAGGTCAAGTTATTTTAGAGTAGCAAGAAACACAACCGCAGTTGAATGAAAATTTGAATAAGCAAGCTGAAGGTGCTTTGCAAAACAAAGTATACAATCACCTCAAAAATACAAATGACTTAGGAAAAAAAATTAAAAAGAGTTAAAAGTTTAAGTAAGAAACAAAAATCTATACTTTATAATGCTATTTTCTCACAAATTTTTCAGCTTTTTTTTTAACTTCAAGCTGACTCGTACATTCACAGGCTTCCTAACTCAAAATTCTACTTTTATAAATGCACATGATACAACTTGTTTCTAAGGTTTTGGTACAGACGACTATGTTGTACTTAGTGTTAGATACTAAATAAGTAATATCTAGCTTCCGTATATAAAAGAATGCATAGGAAATTTGTTGTGTGTAAATTATTACCTAGTTTGAAGTAGATTTTATCTACTGTACCTCTAAAGTGTTGTTTAATTCATGTGTTCTGTACTGGCATTTTTGTCATTTTGAGGCTGCTGCGTGGATATATTCAAAAAAGTGTTGCTACCCTCATAAGAATATTAAAGCCAGCACACTCGATCGCTTCAAGGTCAGATGTGACTCCATGTTTTTAGTGAGATAAATTTTCCACACATTCTCTTATACAGAAGCTGTTACTTCTGTAGTATCTAACACTAAGTACGACAGAGTCATTTGTACCAAAACTTTAGAAACAAGTCGTATCACATAAAAAAGTAGATTTTTGAGTTTGGGAAGTCTGTGGTACATTAAACATATTTGGAAATTATGGTATATAAAACATGTGATCCACTTTGACCAATAGCAGGCTCAGATTTTTTACAGTGAACGAAGGTTGCTTATATTAATGGTTAGTTGTTAGTTACTTTCAGTTCATAGTTTATTTACAAATACACCCATGCGCTGACCAGTGATATAATGAACGAAAAATCTGAATAATGGATGAGGCGAAAGCCGAGCTTATTATGAAAAATTTCGAGTTCAGTGTGCACATCATAATGCCTGCCTTACACAACTTAACAAACTGGAAGCAAAAGTTTAACCACACAAAAATCTTTAAATTAGATAAGTTCATAATTTTAAAAAATGGCATATTCAGTTTAAATAGTATAAAATAGACTGAAGTAAAAACAAGTTGTACATGAAGAAAGGTTTTAAAAGATATAACTTATAAAATTAACACAAAGAAGATAATTTTCAGAAGCAAGTAGCAAAGCATTCACTCAAATTTGTTAAAAGCTGAAATTATATCACTTATTCATAAAAAAAAATGTAGCAAATACCGTCTTTTAGAATTTAATAGCATGTGCTTTGGGAACCTTGGAAGTTCAATATTTTTATAAAAGAGAAGAACACAACCTGTTTTTGAAGAGTTTTCACATTTTGCCATCCTCGATTAAGTAAGAGCTAAATCGCCATTTTAAAGTGATCTTGTCAAAACAAGTCAGGAATCTGCATATTTCGCTCCCAAATGTTTGCACCATAAAACAAACCAATCACAACAATTGTAAATCCAGTATTCAGTAAATCTAACAAAGGATCAAATTCCATTTTACAAAATCAAACAGAAAACCTGATCAAAAATGTCCCAAACAGCTTCACAAGAAACCCAAACTTCAAACTTATCTTAAAGATGGGAAAATTGCTGGACATGTGCTAAAAAGCCCCCCAGATTAAATAACTTGATTGTATACTCTGATAAAGGACAATTGAAGGGTCTAGTGCAAAAACAACATAAGTGACTTGGTATGAAATGCTAAAGTCTCCCAAAATGTTATGAAGAGATAATTATAGGGATCATCTAATGAGAGTTGAGAACATCATCAAACATCACTTACGTCGTTTTTGCACTAGACCCTTAAATTTTCACTGGAGTAAAAGAAATGAATCGAGCGAGATGGAGAGTGGGAGTGGGAGAGATTGCTGGCAGACTTGGGTAAATCCGGCCACCCTCGTTTACGGGGATAAAACCGGATCAAAACTGGATTGATGATGATGATGATACATGCCTGCAGTGACAACAATTTTCAATCTGACATTTCAGACTGTAGTCTTCTGACAAAGGATTACAGTCCAAAATATTAGTTTGAAAAGTCTTCTGACTGCAGACATGTAAAACTTATCTATTATCCAGAGTTTTCCTTTTCAAATGAAGTAGCAGTACATGATTTTTGAACAGGCGGAGAAGTTGGGCGTGGTAGCACAATCTGTTCCACATTTATTATCAACACTTGCATTCTTGTTTGCAAGGATGTTTTTGTGATGATAACAGTTGCTGGCGACGAAGCGATTCACAGACGGCGAAAATCGCCGGTCGCCGGCCGAAAAGGAAAACCCTGTATTAAAAGTTTTTCATTTTGTTTAAAAGTCAGGGAAAATTGTTGTTCTATATCAGCCCTTCTTTAGTAAAAGTTAAAAGTCCTAAAATTTAAGAAAGTTGTTTTTAAAAAGAATTAAACTTACTCTCTACCTGAACCTGGTCTTACTCCATGTTGTGACGTGAGATTCGCAGTAACGAACAAAATTGTAATGAATTGGACACTGCGTCGGTGTTTCTACAGAAACAGTTGTAAATAAATTTGTAAATTATATACACTGTAGAATGGAAAAAAGACTGATGTTTTGGGCTAAAGTCCTTCCTCACTCCATTCTACGGTGTATACAATTTACAAATTTATTTACAACTGGTCTTACTCCTTTAGCTTCATTAACTTCAATGTGGCATGAAGTCTCTGAAATTTCCCCATCCAACATAAAAAATCTCCTTAGATTTATAATAGTAGGGATAAAAGAAATAATTAATTCCAAATTATATTTTGTAACTGACCACTCTTATCACAATGTTTTTCTCAGCTTCTCTGGTAACTAGCATGAAAAGCCCCAAAAGCCCGTGGGAAGATATGATAGTAGATCCTTGTACGCCTTAGGACAAAACAGGGGACACACAGAATGCGCTAGTCATTAGTCAGGGGTTGAATCACCAGACAAACAGGTCTCCAATCTGCCTTCAGGTCAATCATTAGTCAGGGGGGTCATACATCAATGCTTACTGTGACTGTTTTGTGAGCCTAAGTGAATCTGAGTCTGCATTCTTGCTGGTCAGTAACCTGTGCTTTTTGAAACAAAATACCATGTTGTGAGCATAAAAGAATCTTGAGGCCGAATGCATGCTGAACATAAGTCAGATGGTTCATTTACCTAATGTGATTGTCTTTCATTTTGCGAGTGGCTAAATGAATTTCAAATCTTCATTTACATCAGCAGATGTCTAATCAAATCTTCAGCTTGCATTTATATCTTGTGATTGAGGGGGCCAACATGCCAGATATTGAGATATGAAATTGAATTCTGTTTCAAATGCCTAGTTGAATGTCCAGTCTGCATTTGTAGTAGCCAGCAGCTGCAGGGTTCATTTACCAGTGCATAATGAGAGTTTTGACGAATATCTAGGCTTTATTCATACCTTTCAGCGAGTATCCAGTGGACCTATTGGGTTTTCAAGCAATACTAAATTTTGAGTTTGCATTCACAGTAGTTATTAGTCTGGGGGGGTCACACATTGGTGCTTTTCAAGGCCAATTCAACAAAACTCATGGATTCTTCTCTGCAAGTACATCTAAGAAAGACTGATTAGGTTAAAATAATAGACTACAGATCATTGCAAGGATGGAACTTTCTTCAGTGGCATTGTGTACATGAATAGTTTTTTTTTAAAAAACTGCCAGTCTTTGACAGTCCAGTTTATCTGTTGAGTGACCTTGCCTACAGAATCCTCTGGGTTTACAAACAACCATTCTTCAACTTGATTGACCTTGCCTTCGGATCCTATGGAATTCCAGATAACCACCCTTTACCTAGATTGATCTTGCTTACTGAATCCAATGGGTTTCCAGACAACGATTCTTCACCTTGATTGATCTTGCCTACTGAATCCAGTGGGTTTCCAGACAACAATTCTTCACCTTGATTGATCTTGTCTACAGAATCCAGTGGGTTTCCAGACAACAATTCTTCACCTTGATTGTTCTTGTCTACAGAATCCAATGGGTTTCCAAACAACCATTCTTCATCTAGATTAACCTTGCCTTCAGAATCCAATAGGTTTCCAGTCAACCATTCTTCACCTAGATTTACCTTGCCTTCATAATCCAATGGGTTTCCAGTCAACCATTCTTCACCTAGTTTAACCTTGCCTTCAGAATCCAATGAGCTTCCAGTCAACCATTCTTCACCTAGATTAACCTTGCCTTCAGAATCCAATGGGTTTCCAGTCAACCATTCTTCACCTAGATTAACCTTGCCTACCAAATCCAGTGGGTTTCCCGACAACCATTCTTCACCTAGATTAACCTTGTCTACAGAATCCAATGGGTTTCCAGTCAACCATTCTTCACCTAGATTAACCTTGCCTACCGAATCCAGTGGGTTTCCAGTCAACCATTCTTCACCTAGATTAACCTTGTCTACAGAATCCAATGGGTTTCCAGACAACCATTCTTCACCTAGATTAACCTTGTCTACAGAATCCAATGGGTTTCCCAACAACCATTCTTCACCTAGATTAACCTTGCCTACCGAATCCAGTGGGTTTCCAGACAACCATTCTTCACCTAGATTAACCTTGCCTTCAGAATTCAATGGGTTTCCAGTCAACCATTCTTCACCTAGATTAACGTTGTCTACAGAATCCAATGGGTTTCCAGGCAACCATTCTTCACCTAGATTAACCTTGCCTTCCGAATCCAGTGGGTTTCCAGTCAACCATTCTTCACCTCGATTAACCTTGCCTACCGAATCTAGTGGGTCTCCAGACAACCATTCTTCACCTTGATTAAGCTTGCCCTCCGAATCCAGTGGGTCTCCAGTCAACCATTCTTCACCTCGATTAACCTTGCCTTCCGAATCCAATGGGTTTCCAGTCAACCATTCTTCACCTAGATTAACCTTGCCTTCCGAATCCAGTGGGTTTCCAGACAACCATTCTTCACCTTGATTGATCTTGTCTACAGAATCCAGTGGGTTTCCAGACGACCATTCTTCACTCATATTATATCTGCAATGATTGACTGAATGAGCTGACTGATAGCCACGTCTCACATTTGATAACTATAGGCAAGAAACTCTCACTTCCTACATTGTGAATTCAGTTTGTAACGTCATGGTTGTACTGTCATCAGTTTGCAACAGATTATCTACTTATTACAATGCGATTGTGTGTCATAGCTCAAATGATTGCCTTAAGTTTGCAAAATTGTTTGCTTGTACTAAATTATACTTGACAAAATCTTAGTTACCACCTGCATCATCAAACTGAAGGCTGTGAAAAGTGTGTCAGTGTTGCAAGAGATGCAGCTGATTGTAAAGATTATGTGAAGCATTACTAATAGAGAACAATTCTTGCCGATTATTTAACATACATTTAATCATAAAACCGAACTTGAAAAAGGTGAAGTGTCTGCATTAGTGCTAAAAGTTAAACATTCAGTTCGCCGCAAAGCACCACCAAGAAATACTCTTTTTGAAAACCAATCAGTCTGCATTGTTTCAAACCATTTACCTACTGACAAAGTTACAATGGTGAGATATTAAAAACATTAAAGTATTTTGTAAATTGTATTGCGTGGAGCATTGTTGGGAATTTCAAGTTTGAGGAGAGTAAAGCCCAACAGCCATTTTAGAGGTAGTAAATTCTCATTGCCTAGAGAACTTAAAATAAATATCCATTTATTAGAATATTTTTTCGTTTTTTTCTAGAATTCTAGTCAAATTCTTTAATTTAATTTTACCATTGTGTCTCTAAGTTCTATTTTAGCCTAAGCAATCACTGGAAAAAAAGATCTTTTGAGAAAATACCTTTTAAGCAAGTTTATATCTTAACTTTTATCCCAGATGTTTTTCTTTAACGTAATCTTGGAGTTCTTATGCACTCGCTCATAGCTATCAACTTTAAAAATATCACCGTCTACTTCAAATCTTATTGACAGCCCTGTGTTTATACAGTCCCTTTGGATCATCAGTTAGGTCCAAAACATTTATATTTTTTTATCCAGAACATTTATCTTTTTGGATACTTCAAAAATTGTGGGCGGACGTGGTTTACCGAGATTCGAATATTTGTGTGACCTTTTTTTCCTCCTACGCCAACTCAGCTTTCCATCCTTCCGAGGTAGGTAAATGAGTACCAGCATCTGCTGGGAGATAACCTGCGATGGATTAGTGTCCCATCCAGGGGGAGTCAAAGACTCTCATCTGCTTAACATTACAGAAACCTGAGATAAGCGCCGGCTCCATGGACCACTAGGCTTAATTGTAAAGAATTTAGTTTAGCTAAATTACGTATTTTGTTTAGATAGTAAATACACTTCATATGGATTTTAGTTTTGGTGCTAGACACGTATTTACCGTTTTAGTGTTCGAAGTTCAAGTGGTCTGTGAAGTGTATTAGCTATACACTTAACGTTAGACATCAAACACCTTCAGCTAATTTACCTTTTTTGAACCGGTTGTTATAGCTATTTAAAGACGATTCTAAAGTCTTGAGATCACTTAAAATTGCGAAACACGGTTACTGTCTTAATGGAGTCGAAAAAAGGCTCTTCTCACGATTCCACCATTTTGGATTTAAAACGAGACTGGATGTGAAGGCTAGATATGTACAATTTAATTTTGAACTACTGAGCCGCCATTGTAGGTTGCATGTCCAGCCTCGTTTTCAGTCTAAGATGGCAAAATCGTGAGAAAGGGAAAAAAAATAGTTACTTAAAAAATTGATGACAATTTAACTCCCCCGTGGTTATTTCTAAGCCAATAGAAAGAATCATGAACAAGTTTGAAGCCAGTTTCAATATGACTTTTAAAGGAATCAATGATGTCCTTCGTCCGAGATTCACTCCGACGAAGGACTATAGTTCGAAACGCCAATTCAAAGATTCCTTTCACTCTGTCAAGACTTATCTATTTGTAAAACTGTTTCTTTAAATTGTATTTACGTTTTGTTGACTTCTTATTTTTCTTTAGTCTTCCACTATTATTGTCAACAACAGTTAAACTCCAATGTAAGCAGCATCCACTTTTGTGTTGTTTTTTGTGTGGTTTTTACCTATATATAAGACTGATTCTTTATAAAGTCGCTGTTACACTATGCAATTTTCCTTGCAACTTGTCTCACAACGCCAGCTTAGTTAGACAGGCTAAGTTGGTAAAAAAGAGCCCTGTTACACTTGACAATTTTCTCAACATTTTGTAAATTGTTTTAGCCGGGAAAGAACTCCTCAGAGCGAATTTCTAAAAAACGGTCGGTTGAAAAAAACAAAAAATTCTCTGTGCTTGCGCTGTTAGAGAAAGTGTCTCAAACAGTTGAGAGAAAAGTTGCTGAATGGGTGATACATTCTGCAATGGCTCTGCAAGTTGTAGCAATGTGTTGCGAAAAGCAGACTCAAGTTCAAAAAAACAAAAACAAAATTAAGAGACAACCTTTGTTACACTGTGCAATCAGTTTTCTCAGCAACTTGACTTGCAATGGCATTGCTAGACAAGTTGAAAGGAAAATTGTATGGTGTAACAGCACCTTAACGACTCAAAAGATTTTGACGCCTACAAGATGCTATTTTTTTTCTTTCTTTTTTTGTCTCAGGCACAAGTCTGTCCAACAATGGCAACAATAATCGCGCTGTAGCGACACGAGAATCGCTTCGATTCCGTCGTATGAAATCTTACACATTCCCCCCGGTAGTCGGACGATACGTCAATATTGCTTTGATTGGGATAAACATGATACTGAGTCTTTGTGAGGTCCAAATATTTGGAATTTATACAGGTATTCCTAATTCTCCGTTTGCAACCACCTTGAAATTTGATATTTTAAAATTCAAAATATCGATTCCTTTGCCAAATAAGATGAAAAATTAAAAGCTCATAGGCTTGTAAAGGAATTAGCCCTGATGTCCTTTAGCATTTCATTTCGTTATTGGCAAGCCAAATTTTTTAAGATTTAATGTAAATGTACAAATAAGGAAGCCTGAACCGTGTATTAGAGCTTTTAGGCTGTAATAAAACAAAGAGCACAAATCTCCGGAAGTTTTATCACAGTGTAGCACACGGCTCAGGCTTCTTTATTTGCTTTATAATATTGCTTTTACGTGCCGCGAATAATGAAAAACAATAAAACACGCTTTTTCTATGTTTCATATTCTGATACGATTAACATGGATTTTTGACCAATCAGAGCGCACATAGGGTCCTATCTCAAAAATGATGTCAGTGGTTTGTTTAAGAATACACCCACGCGTTGGCGATGTTATGAACGAGAAAACTCAATAATGCACGATGCGAAGCGAAGCGAAAGGTTGATGTTCATAACCGCACAGTCTTGCCGATTAGTAACAGGTAAACCACGTGATTGATTTTGACCAATAGGAAGCGCGGATGCTTTAAAATGAACAAAGATTGCTTAGGGACGGACCATTTGATATTTGATGGGGAGGATGGACAATTTTTTTTGTTCAATATTTTGCTGCACGATTTTTTTACGTGACGTTAGGCGCTGCTAGATTCTTTTTTCACGGTTTACGATTCAAGGTTTTTCAGTCTAGACTAATCTATGCGGGTGCAGAATGTAGAATACAAAGCTGTCGCACACAAAAGTTTAACTTTAAATGGAAATAAAGTAACAATCATGATAAGAAAACAAGATGATTCGGCATGCTTTCTCACATAGCTTGCAATTTTTGCGCGCTTTGCCTCATGTGTGAAATCTTACGATATCTGTTTCATTCTTCCCATTCCGGGTATATCCTGTACGGTGTAAGGTATCTTATACACATAGGCGAAAGACGAAACACCAAAGCAACCTTTTTGAATCAGGTGTATACCATTAATGTGTCGCCGGACATAATAGGTACTTTAACAGGTACCATATATAGTACTAGAACCAATTTTTCCAAGCCTCTATCCCAAAGTATGGAAGGCATTTGTTGATTCTGATTTCTGCAGTGACTGGAGAAAATTCCAAGTGTTTTTGGAAGCTATAATTCATTCTGGGCAATTCGTTGGGATGTTTATAAGTTTGCAGATCAGCGGATCTGAGCGATAATTTCATGTGGATCACGAATTCTTACAAAGCTTTCAGCGGAATCCTAGATTTTGAATACCTTTAGAGTAGGCATTAACCAGAAAGCTCTTCAGAAACATTTACATGATGATTTTCAGGTGCAAGCTTGCTCGATTTTTTTTCGCGGCCATGTCTTTTGCACGATTTTTTTCTCTTTAAAATGGCTTGCTCAAACGTTTTTTGGGGATTTGTGCGGGGGGGGGGGGGGGGGGGGGGGGGGGGGGCGGGGGGGGGGGGGGGGGGCGGGGGGGGGGGGGGGG
>JAPEIX020307803.1:0-22036 GCA_026122405.2 Zoanthus sansibaricus
GTAGTGGGCACCATGTATCAATAAAAATGTCTAGTTGCAAAAACTAACTGTTCATAAAAGAAAAATTGCATACCAATTTTGAACCTGGAACAAATAGTAAAACACAAAATTTATTCTAAAGAAATGAAAGTAAATTATGATCAGAACTTAAATTCTCTTAGTGATTTTAAGGGAAAAAACTGAGTAACATCAAATCCATATTTTGATTAGCATGCCATATGCAGCTTCTATCATTGTGAAGCAGCACGAGGCTACGGCAAACAAATAACAATTTGCCACGCAATTCTGTCTTGTGGGTCCAGCGTCGACAGGTATAAGAATTGCACACTATTTCGGCATCCTGCTGATGAACAGTAGCAAATTCGACTTTCACGCTAAAATCTGAGCCGTCGAGCGATTAAACATTAGCCTCTGGCTAGGAAGAATGGGCAACCACTTCCTTCGCAAGTGACGTTAAATAAAAATAAAATTATTATTAACAGTAACTGTTTTGCTATGTTTTTTCACCAGCATTATAGCTATGTCTGTTCAAATGTCTATCACGTTATACGAATGCTACCTGGGCCGCCCTCTGCAGCCGGCGCGGGGGCTGTGAAATCAGTGATCAACTTGATGCAGCTTGTGGTGGAATACATATGGGCGAATGGCTGTCACATCATAGAGGGGTTTGAGGAGTAGTTGATCATAGTCATGCTCGTTGATGCCACAGATCCAGCAAATCATTGAGTTGTCCGTGCGGCACAGATGCTGAAGGTCGGCAGAGGCGTTCCGTGACTGGACTGGATCGAGAACGGCGTTTTTGGCGCGAAGTTTTAACCTCAGCAGCGCGCGTACAATGGCGCGCGTACCACAGCGACGGACGCACGCAGGGTAAAAAGGCGCGAAAATTAACTTTGAAGCGCTCAGTCGTAAACAAACTTTAACTTGTAACATTGGTTACACATAGGGCAAGAACCTGGAGTAAAAGTCAGCGTTAAGGTAATTGTAAGTAAATTATTTACTTGCAAAGGTTTATTGACAATTTGCAAAGTGCTTTAAGCCATAACTTTGATAAAACAACTTCGCAGTTTTGACAGATTAACATGGAGGTAAGAAACGGTTGCAGGCCTCTGTGACAATCACCACGACCGCAAGACGTGTTCAGCCTTCAGGTACGCGACATTTGCTGACAGTTTAGTTCCGGTTGGCACACAGGCCTTCTCCTGGTTAATGAAGGAAAAGTAGAGTGGTTCTTCGACATCGATTGTAGCTGGTGTGCGAGGTAAGGTAAATCTTTTCTTTATTGGCATTGTACATTACATATGTAAAAATTATGTAAAGCATAATTTAAACAGTATTATAGGCTATAAAGGTGGAGGAAGCTGTTGTCTTTTTGTAAAACACAGATTAATAAATTTGGCTGTTTGAAATACTACATCTTTGTTTTCAGTACAAAATATGATTCGTGCAAATTCTTTGTGATTAGAGGGAGGGTCTCCTATCGATGATTTTAAATTTGTAAAGAGGGCGTCAGTGGTTCCTCGGCCAGCCAAAAAACCATGCTGCATCTCATCGATGTTGACCATCTTGCGGATGTGTGAGTCAAGCACGCGCTCCAGTAGCTCCATGACGTGGTCAGTGAGCTTGAGTCTGCAGTAGTTTAATACCACGGTCGAGAGCCATGCATTTGCCCAGCTTAAGTTAATGCTCTTTTCCTCAGGGATCACGCCACTACTGAAGAATTCCTCTGCCAGCTCCCTTATCAGCTCCTCACCTCCTAGCTTGCAGCTTTGAGCATCTCAGCGATAATGCATTAACGTATCAATGTATCATTGGATTAAACAAGAAATTTAGTATATATATATAGGAACGGACACTGTCTAGATTCTGAAGTCTCATAAAGTTCGATAAATGAAATTTAATACTGCACACACTTTTTTTATAAGAACCATGCAGTAAATTTTACCAAGTTCAAGGCTCATTTTTCTTAATTTTTTGGCAGCTTCAGCCTCACTTTGTTCTTCATTTGTTTTTATTATTGTGAGCGGTTTGAAACAAGATATCAAAACAACAGGACAACAGACATTCCAACCCTGGTACTTAAAAAAACGGGAGGTTTTTGCTGGAGCTCCAAGTGAAAGCCTCTTTGCGGGCCTATAGTCGTCGCATTTTCTTATAAAAAATACAAATTGAATAATATCAGTTTTAACAAATAAAACATTGAAAATTTGGGTTTCTTTCTCATAAATACCAACAAATCAAACAACTATAATTACATACAAGTTCAATCACTGGCTTCAACCAACCCTTTCAATGGCAACATCCAACGAAAGATGCCGAATTTTATCATTATATACGAGTATAACTTCACTTTAGCATATGAAAACAGGGAAATGCAAAAAGACTGCATAAATTTCAACCATAGCATGACAAACGGGAGATAATAGGAAGGAAACGGGAGACCGGAATCAATCACCTAAAACGGGAGGTTTCCAGCCAAGATGGGGTGGTTGGAATGTCTGAATTAAAGAGTTTTAACCCATGACACATGATCATGACACATTCTCCTACAATCAGAAAATGTATTTGAGTTGGGAAGCATTAGCAATATTTTATGTGATTGAGACCTGAATTTACCAGTTGTACATATTGCAGCTAATAATTATTGTACAAGCTCAGAAACAATCTTATATATTTCATAGTCTAAATTTGAGTTTGGTATTGTTATATCAACTAGATGCTTATAACAGGTGGAAATCTGACAGAAAGTAAAAGTGCATTGGAGCTGGCAAAAACAAATGGTAGGGAAAAGAATAAGCATCATTGAGAGTTTTGAATTCATCAGATGAGTTGCATGGTATCTTTTTATAATAATTGCTGCCTGCCTAGCCCATACCTGTCAACCGGATAAATTGGGAGTCTCCAGGTTTGCAGCAAATATCCTGTAAAGATTTTGGCTAAGAACTGGCATACATTATTAATACTGAGTGTATTCTCCAGGTTTTTCATTTTATTATTTTCTCCTACAGTTGTTGTATTTCATACAAAATCTCCAAGTTTCTGGGCTCTGGGAGTTGACATATATGTTAGCCTTGTTGGTAAGGTGCCAGTCTACTGAGAGGTAGAATGAAATAAGAGAAAACAATTTTTAAGCCCTTGGCGGGAATCGAACCCCACATCTTCAGTTTACTAGTCCGACGTGTTAACCACTGTACTACAAGGACTAACCACGCTGGAAACGCAGCCAGTTAATGTAATCTATGAGGTAACTGCAGGGATCCCAGGGCATTATTTTCTCTATGGATAAGTTGAACACCGTAAATTGCGTACGCATAGAATTAATGAAATGACATGAAAGTATATTAAATGCGTTCGGTGTGTATATATAGACACCGAACGCATTTACGTCAACACGTCGGGCTAGTAAACCGAAGATGTGTGGTTCGATTCCCGCCAAGGGCTTAAAAATTGTTTTCTCTTCTTTCATTCACTTCATCACTCAATTGTGGTTGCAACTATTTCTTTTTCTAACTTCTGTCTACTTCCTTCAAAGCAATACAACTCTGAAAAAACTGATCCCATGACGGAATTCTAACCCACGACCTTCCGAACACCGGGCAGACGCTTTATCCACTGAGCTACGTACAAGGACTCTTAGGAGAGCTAGGTCATTTGTTATGCTTTTAAATAGACTTCTGAACAGAATCATCTGTCTCAAACAAGCACTCCACACGTGATCATTTAATCTTTAATTTTCGCTATAGCCTCGGTTTTACGGACTGGAATAATAATCCGTAAATAATCTTTAGGCACTGTTTTGCAGTAATAACTTCTATTTTCTGTCTTCTTTCTTCAAACCAAGAGTCCTTGTAGCTCAGCGGACAGAGCGTCCGCCCGGTGTTTTGAAGGTGGTAGGTTCTAATCCTCTCCCGTCATGGGCTCAGATATTTTACGAGTATTATTGGCCTTTGAAGAAAGAAGAAAAAAGTTAGAATTTATTACTACAAACCAGTGCCTAAAGTTTATCTAGCTGTAAATATACGTTGACCTAACTGCAGGTCAAGTAACAAATCACTGTTTTTTTGTTGCGTTGCACATGTCGATGTTCAACTGGCACACATTACAATAAGTACATTGCCTTAAGTTTTTGTTTACTAACAAATCATAAGTCTTTCACTTTTAGTTTGTGAGCTAGGGTATTGTTTAAAACCTTTTTTCTATGAGCCAGATAGCGTACAAATCCTTGATAAATGTCGAATTGTGCTCTTTGTTTTGACCTTGGCTGCGGCGAGGCAGTCTCAAGCGTTTTTTCGTTTGCTGACTCGGAAACAACATTGCGCGCGGCTGGCTGTTTATTACCTGTTTAGATTTAGAACTAAACAATACGCTAACAGGTAGTCGTAGGATGCCAAACAAAAAGTTTTTGAGCATTGAGAATCTGAAAGAGATCGTTTTATTTTTGTTTTTTGTGTTACCAGACACCTGCATGCAAACTACTCGTAATTTCCTTAATCAGTGAAAATATTTGTAGGAAGGCTCGTTGGCTTTCTCCCAAACAAAAGCTTTTGTTTCTGCACTTTCAATAGTTTCAACAAAAGCGACTCGTGTGAGAATACTCGCCTGTCAAAAAATCAATAGAAAACGATCCCATTGCTGAATGGAGAAGACAAGAAAACTATTTTAGTCAGTGTTTGGTATTATTCCATGGGTAAAACTGCTTTTTTAGCATTGGGACCTTGGTGACGAATGAGGCCAAGATTTTACCGATATGGTCTATTATCGTATAAGGACAATGAAGAAGAGTTTGTTTCAAGATATCCTGACTCACTCTCTTAACACTAACCGAGTAACTTGGAATTTAAGTTTAAAATTACTTGACTGACTTTGTTTCGAAATCGGCTGTTTATTAGAAGCTCAAAACTTATATATCTACCTTTTTGAAGTAAATAGATTACGGATACAAATTAAAACTTTATATCTAGTGTAAGTTTTTCTCTTTCTTCAAAAGGTTTCATTCGGGGATATACAAATAGTATATTCTGTAAATATATCGCTTTTTTTGCATTTCTGTTTCATTTATTGTTGCTTTTGAGTTATACTTCTACCTCGGAACGTTATTTTTAACTAATAAGCGAAAATTGGGTAAAAGCATGTGAAAACAGGCCTAGCTAACTAGCTAAAAGGGCTACTTTTTAAAATATTATTCCAACGGCATTTTACGTAATGCATGGCAGTCAGTTTTTTGAATGTCCGTTGTTCATGTGTTCGCTTAGCTAGATTATGCGTTTGTTATCAGAAACACATGTTAGAACAGAATGCTTCTTAAAATTATTGACAAGTTGCTAGCGGCAGCTTTAAGCAATGTTTAGTACTGTGGTAACTGAATCATCATAACAATAAATAAACTCTATAAAACAAATCAACTTCGTTAAGATTTGGTTTTTCGTTTCGGAATGGGATACAATCGCATCAGACACATAATGGAGGCATGTACAATACGGCTATACGTTTGTTTAAGTGCCTTATAACGTGTTTAGCTTTTAACAGATGTTCAGCTTAAAAGCCTTTGTGAGAAACGGCACTTCGTTTTGGAAGTTTCTGAGGATGAGCGGTGTTTAATTCAGTTCTGAGCACGATTTTTATATGAGCAATTATTTTGAGAGTCTTTATAAGAACGCTTTCCTTCGTTTATCGGACTAGCTTTACCGAAAAATATTGTTACAACTATAGTAAACAAATATTGACCTTCAGAGATCATACAGGCGCTGGAATTTCATTCATAATTTGGCTTCTCTCACGTGGTCGCGAAATCATTCCGATGCGAACAATGGAAAAGCCTTGAAAGGCGGGAGCAGTCTCAGTCACATGCTCCATTCATGGATGGAAGCGTGCAAAACGTGCGTTTACACTTACCAACCGCCAAGGCATAATGACTTGTATATGAAAGTGGCGTGTTGGTCAGCATGCTGCTAAACCAATAGAGAAACAGCCTTTGTTTTGCCATAACCACTACACTACATTTGCTTTGTTTAACAGAATTAGCCACGCGAGTGCGCTAAAAACACATTGTCTTTTTGCTGAATGTAAATGATTAGACTTTAGAGCCATTCGTCAACTAAAACATAACTTGATCATTGCGACCGATAAAACTGAACTATGCACCGTAAACATCATATTTGATGTGTGCTTTTCTTGTGTTCAATTGCATTTCAGTAAATGCGAAAGTTTTATACGTACACAAGAAAAGCATTAGTTTTCGGCAAGGCTAGACTTGTCTTAAACGGATTCTGTGCATGATAATAAAATAATTAATACACTATATTTGGAATTCTCGGGAAGTGAAGTTTTTAAATAAGAATGTTATTGAGTAATTCCTTTCTTACACTTTTACCCTCAACCCGTGGTTTGATAATTATATCTCTTGTTCTTTTCTGCTTTCTGTAAAGCGAAGTCGTGTTTCACAAGTTTTATCGAGGGGTGGTTAAGTGGAAATCTAAAGGAATGCATGTTGCCAGCTCGATCTACGAGTAAAAAATAAATCTTTTTTTTTTCATCTTGTAAGGCAAGTTAAACAACACAGTATTTCTTAAGAATTACTTGAACTACAAATGTGAAATATTTAAAGTGCTCGATATGCGTGTTCAGTATCTTGCTACAAACGTTGTTATTAGGCTGCAAAAACGCTTTAGTTTATAAAGGGATAAAAAGCTCAAGTCAAGTGATTACCCGAAACAATTAAAAAGTGTGCATAATTTATAGTAAGCACGTGTGTCTTGAGGCAAAAGCATTCGATCCTCGTTCCAATATCAGCAATTTTTCATTGTCTTGTGACTAGATGTTCTGATTTTTAGCCTCACCACGCTGAATGAAGCTCAGAAAAATTACAATAGTTTTCGATGTTAACCAAGCAAGAACGTCGAGTTGAAACCTGTTTTTCAAAATTTAGTAAAAAGTATCTATATTGGTGACAGGCTAAATACTGAATATAGTTTAGATTAAGATTTTTACAAACTATCATAAATGGTTTTATTTTGATCTAAATTTTATTTAAAAGATTTATGCTTTAGTTTGAAGATCACACAAACTTTAGCAAACGCACAATGAACATAGTATTCCTTCGTGCGCTTGAACTCTAGTTGCAAACTTGATTTCAACCTATTTTTTACACAACACAATTAGTCACAAATAAATTTACTTTACAAGTTGTTTTTCTTGTTTTTAACGCTAATTGGCCTTAACCGACTCTTGCAGTTTCATTACAGACAAAAAAAATTGATCTTGTTCGTGGAACATTATGTTGAGGCTGATCGGTTCTTTGTCAAACTGAACAGGTATTGCACATCAAAAACTCTTTGTTCTAGCATATCTATATCCTTTTGTTTATGATCAAACACGCGTCAGACATTATCGCACATATTTAGCGTCGCTCAAGCGGAGTAAAATATTATTGAAGTATTTTAAGGTATTTAAACGTATTTACCGATAAATAGCTTTCGAAGCAATCTCATTTTTTTCGTTATTAGGTTATCAAATAAGTCTTTTAAATAACAAAGTTTTGCAAAATAGATAAATTTGAGTCCAATTAACTATTAAGCTTACTCCGGTGCACAAGATTTACTTGACAAAGTTGTTACTTCCAATTCAATTATGCAGTAAAACTTAATTTTTCATAAATGTAACATTAAATGACTACAAGGTTATGAATTGAAATACTGGCTATTGGTTATATGAATGAACTTGTATTTAATGAAAGTTATTAAGGTATTGGTCAAGTTCTGTTTTCCGGCTTTAAACTTATTATTTAAGATGCATGAGAGTTTTGAAAACGTACAATACTTCGCACTTATTTTTGTGTAAGCCAAATTTAATTCAAACAATGAAGCAATTCCTCAAACGGAACTTTTTAAAACCGTTAGATTTTGGCTTTTTAACTAAATATACCATACATTTAACCGGCTATGTTTCTCTACTCATTTATACAAGTACACAAATAAATGAAACAACATCAAAAAGATTTTGTGTCTTTAATTTTTCTACAAACTGTTTAAAATCATGTAACGAAAACTAAACTCACAAAAAATTGTGCTATAACTTCAGTCGGTTATTTAATCATCATTGACATTGGCAAGAATTTTGAAGGGTTTTTTTTGTTGCGATGAAAACACAAGTTGAAGCAATATTTTTTGCCTTTTTTAATACTTTTTCTTTGAAAATCAGACAAGTTTATTAATCACCAGTTGAATGAATATTTTCCACCTTACAATACTGTAATGCAAGTGTTAACCAAACACGCAAAAACAAAAAAAACAAAAAAATTCGCATAAGTTGTCAAGGACCGTAAATTGTGAAATCAGTTTGTAGCGTTGTTATCCAGGTGAAAATGAGAGTTCACTTTCAAGCCAGAATAAATTAGCGGTTATATTTATTTTGTTTTGAAACCGTTTCCTAGTTATCTGAAAATGTTTCCTCTTAAAACACTGACCATATCTTTATTCCTATCAACTTTCGTACACTAAACATATTTTTCGTTTACATAAATTATGTTTGGCGCCTTAGGTACATGCACTGCCAATTCTGAGACTGCTCAGTGACAATAGCGGTAGAAATTATACAGAATCCAAACGGATAGTTGGTTTGGCAGGATAAGATAATGTTTTGTCAAAAAAATGTTTTTAGTAAATATCCTTTTAAGTTAACTTCTTCACCAAACTACTTTTTTTACAGATGCGAAAAATTATCTGTCAGAGAATATTTATGTTTTGTCAAATGGTTTTTTGTTGACACTAGAGTCGATGTTAGTCTTTTTCACTCAGATGAATCTCGAAAAAAGCAAGATTATAATCAAACATTATTTCTCTTCTTAAAAGCTATTCTTAACATTAAAAGAATGCTTTAGTTGAAAACGTGCCACAACTCATTTTAGATCAGATGAAATATTTAGATCCTTCGTACTTTCGCATAGCCAAACAGAATTCGTTTGTTTGGAAATGCAAACAGTTGCAGCTGGTTCACTTTTTCAGTTTTTCTTACATCTCATTAGAATAACAAAAACATAGTGTTTCTTTATCTTCCCTGCCAAGAGGTCATAAATTGTGGAACCATAGTGGATTGAAATACGGCCATATGCGCCTAATAACGCAGAATGTTTTTCGCAAGTTGACATTCCCGACAAGTTTTTCCGGTGCTCAAATTTGTCATCTAATATCTTTATATTAATCCCTTAAAATCCCTTCGCGAGCTTTATGTTTTCATTTTAGATTGCCTGAAGACGAGAAATAACTGCAATATTGAGACAAAAATTAATTGAACTTTTTATTTAGACTGCTTTGCATTATTGTGAAAATTAGTAAAATAAATAGAAACTTTATTTCATTTAGACCTTTTGAGACAACGCAAAATTGTTTTAATACCCAACAAAGAATATGCTTTCTTTGTCAGAGGTGTGTAAAAGACTTTCCTGTTTTGAATGTGATTCTGTATCTTAATTACTTACAGAATTTTACTCACATAATTTCTGTAACAAATGTTTGAACTTCTATCTATCGTAAGCCGTCTATTGAAGATTGAAATTCTTTCGAAACATTTCTTGTTGTCCTAACTCCAAAATGAGCGTTTACGCATAGAATTCTGTATTTTCCTTTTTTAAAACGTTGTTGTTTGCTTACAAGAATTTTTTTCAAAGGAAAGAAATAAGAGTGATTAACGATTTGATGACCAGTTTTAAAATATTTAAATCAAGCGTTCTTATTTAATTTCATTATTTTTTGAAAAAAGAACAGCACAAAAACTTGAAAATTCTGAATTCAGTCTGACTGCATAGAAATATTTTACTTTTTAAAATAAAAAAAACGACAATTCAAAAAACTTTTCTTATTATCTGCTTTTTGAAAGCATTCTTGAACACAACTGCTCTTTCAATAGAATTTCTTTGAAAACACTGTGGCGCCGGTATGCAAATCAGATCAGGATATTTTTGTACAATGTTTATTCCAATAATCAAACCAACTACAACTAGCAGTCGCACAAAATTTGTCTCAGAGAATGTTAATGCTAAGGTAATTCGCCAAATGGTCGCCAGTTTGTCACTGTCAAACCATTATTTTCGAAATATCCCCGTGAGAGAATGCACAGGAACTCGCATATGATAGTATACATATGCAAATTATAAGAAAATATCTCAAGAAATGTACAATAAACGCTATAATTAGTTTACCTAAAATCATATTCATATATTCCGTGCACCTGCCAAACATTCTTGCTTTTTAATTATCTTCGAAAAGACATCTAGCAGGCTGAAAACATTCAATTATTTATCCAACAAATTTCAATCGCCTAACTTCAATGCATGTGATGCTCATTTCAGAGTGCAATTGTAAAAAAATTCACCTCCTCCATAGCTCTAAAGATAATATTTCTTTAGCGGCTAAGCAACTCTTTCCGTGTCTGATTTTATGTTTTTTATTTAAAACCTCTTTTCACAATTTTAAGAGTTTTGAATATGGTGTATTATTTAGAGTTTCAGAAGATGAGGTTTAGTAAAAGCTAAGTTGTCAAAGAAACGCTCGTGATTTCTGAGCAATTCCATTCATAAGTTGCTCATATTCAAGATTTATTTTTAACGAACTTCTTTAAAACATCTTTCGAATCCTTAGCAACCTCTCCAATTCTTTTAAAATTGAGATATTCTATAGAAGAATTTTTATGCTAATACTAGTAATTGCCGCGTCTAAGAACTCTCCAGTGCAAGACTTTCATGTTTACTTTAGTTAAATGGAAAAGCGAGAAAATTTAATGTGACACTTTGGAGATCTACAAGGATATTCTCGAATCAATAAACCTCAATCTCATTTAGTTCGTTTTTGAATCTTCGAGTTTGACAATAAAATTCGTTGTTCTAATATAAATTCGTGCAATTCTTTGTCAAGGGTTTTTTTTGTCCAGAGAGAAAGTTGAGATACAGAGGAAGATATGTCACAATAGAAAATTAGAACGAAGAGAAAAAACACAGCTGCTAAACTTTTGTTCGTTTTGCGAATCTTATTGCTTAGTATCATCAGCGTTTTACGCAAATTTTTTTATCTTGATTGAGTTTACTTTATATCTATTGTTGTTTTCAGTTTTGTGGTTTTAAATTTTTAAGTCAAACATGTTTTAGAGAATTAAAAAAAATGCTTTTCTTTGTATGGTATATTTTTCTAGAAAATCTGTTGTATAAGTAGTTGTTCAACTTCGGAGTTAGTCCCACAATTTTTATTTTGATTTCAAGTAATTAAACATTTTTGCTGTACATTTTTTAATCTCATCGAGACAAGGGGTTAAGCTTGCCTACCGTTTCAGATAAGACTTAAAAAGCATTATCTGTCTTTGAGATTATATGGAACCTTTTGCCATAAAACTAACGCATTTTTGTCGGTAGCAAAAACACGTATTTAGCGAATTTTATAGGATACTTTTACGGACTAATTATCATGATATGGTCTTCTTTAAACAAACTAAAAATCCCGATAAATTCGCTTTGTGTTTTTTGTAAACTTGATAGAAATCTGCCTTTCAGATTTTATTTCATAAGTTCCGGCATTCAAAAGTTCCCCGTGAACAAATAAAGCAAGAGAAACGAAGTTCTCAATTGGAATATAACAAAAAAATAAATCCTGTTCTGGCATGAACTATTATCAATCAACCAATAGAAATACACTCGACAAATGACCATTGACCAATCGCATAAGTATGTTGTTAGACAGGTGCCAATCAAAGCCACGTGTTAAGAATTACATCGCAATTAGACATTTCGTCCCGTTTCTGCCGGAACCCTGAATATCCGCGTAAAATACTTCAATTTGCATAAAACATTTCTTGTTTTGAGCGTTTTTAGCTGCAATAATAAAACGAGTGAGTTATTGGAAAACATTTTGTTTGATTCAGAGAATTTTAGCTACGTATTCGTTCTCATTTTCCCTCAAAAGCTGTCGTTGCGCACTGCTCGTCAGAAGACGATAAAAAGCCACACCTTCGCTTTTTAAATGAAATGTTAATATGGTTGAACACCCGCCGTAGAAACAATGGAAAACACGTGTGATGTGGAACAACAAAAAAGCAGTTTTAACAAAGGCAGGACGGATGGCGTGTGACAACATATCAATGAGCTCTCTACAAGCCCCTTAACAACCCAGTTTAGTCTAGCAGCTGCAAGCTTGACACAATTAAAACACTGGCGGTTCGGAGCTCAAAAACATTTCGACGCTGCAACGGATCGCGAAAACATCTCTGAGATCATAAATCTGAAGTCCTTGGAAATTTATTCTCAAGTTAACATTTCACTCAAGTTTAGACTTTGATTTTACAACAAGCCACCAAACCGATATATAACGGTTTTGAAGTGAAATTTATTAGATTGTGTTATAATACCTGTGGTTGGGTTAATTGTACCCAAACATTTTTTCAGTCAAGATCTGGTGTTAGAGCTGGTGGGACAGAAAAGTGCGATCATGCCCAAAGCTTTTTTAGTAAAGAAGAAAAACAGAGCTCCACGTTCACCTGGAACGGAAAAATGCCGCTATTCCGATGAAGAATTCATTCCAAGAACTGAACCATCGGATCATTGTGTAACTTTGTTTTCCTCAACTTCGCCTGCAACAGACATAATGGATTCGTCCCGAACGGACGATAAATCCCCGATAGTGACTTCATTAGCTCCGCACATTAAGGCTACGTTGGTGCCACCGATAAACACGAGCGCCTTCAAACCTTTTAAAACTGAAAAAGAAAACAACAATTCTCCCGCCAAGAGATTTAAACCAAACCCGCCGGATGAAAACAAGGAAAAAGACAAGAGTAAGGAAGAAGCTTGCGATGGCACGGTCTTAAACCTGGCGGGAACGGAAAAGAGAGAGGATCATGGTAAAACCGCAGTTTTAGAACATAAAGAATTTGCCGCATTCAGCGAAAAATTTGAGTTTCCAAAGCCAAAAGGTCCGCTACCCCAAACCCAGTACATTTGTCAACTCTGCAAAGAAGTCTACCACGATCCATTTTCACTGGCACAACACAAATGCAGCGGAATTCAACACACAGAATATCGTTGCCCGGAATGCGATAAAGTTTTCAGCTGCCCTGCAAATCTTGCTTCACATAGAAGATGGCATCGCCCGCGCTCTCCACAAGAACCGAAAAAGACCAATCCCGCTCTACAAGCTAAAATTGAAAAAGTCACACCGCGAGACACTAATCAACAACATAATTTTAAGAGCGAATCGCCCGATTCGGAGAACGAAGAACGCTGTACAAGTCCGATTTCAAATAACCAAGGACAATTTGTCTGCGAGGTCTGCAATAAAACATTCAGAAGAAAAGCTTATTTGCGAAAACATATGAACAATCACACGGACGACAGACCATATCCGTGTCAGTATTGTGGAAAAGTCTTTCGAAGTCTGACAAACCGAGCGAAACACGTTCTTAATCACGCTGTTGGACCCAAAACATTCACTTGTAACGTTTGTGGTAATGGATTTTCTAACAAAGGAAGTCTTGATCGCCATTCTCGAATTCATACTGGCGAAATTTACTCGTGTAAGCACTGCTCTAGTACTTTCTATAGCTCTCCTGGATTAACACGCCACATAAATAAATGCCACCCGCCCGAAAATCACCAAGTTATAGTGATACAGGTCCCGGTTAGACAAGGCTAAAGACAACTAAACTCGGAACTTTAACTAAAGTTTAGGTTTTAAACCGCAATATGGTTTGAAAACTTTGCATCAAAATCGTAAAATAGTAGTATATTTACAAACGAAACAAACACAATAAGAATATAGAACTTATTTGTTAGAAAATGTTGTACAAATTCTTAAAGACGGTACGTATGGGAGAGAATATCTTTAACTTGGTGTAAATATATTTGAGGTTTAGCTATCGATATTAAGAGTGTAAATTTGTATAAATATTTCTGCTTAATTTATAGGATTGTTTTATAGTCTGCAGTTGGATTGTACCTGTTAACAGAAAAACATCTGCTGCCGCGCATGATTATGACATGAAGATTTTGTTCAATACTTTGGTGAAAAAAGTTTATTCAATAAATGAGGGAAACAATATCTAGTATATTATTGTTGCTCATTTGAAGGTTTTGGCAGCAGATTCACAAAGTTTCAGCCAAAACACTTGTTTAAATGCAATTGCTATTTATGAAAGATAACTCTTCGCTTTTCTTCGCAGGTCTTTATTGAAGACGCGATAAAATCAGTCAGAGATGATCACTAATATAAAACAACTTGAAACCAAAGGAAATTACTCCTATTTTAGCAACGAAAGCAACTAGTTTTTGTACTGTGAAATATTTCCCTCTTTAGTATTGTTGAACACAATGGTTTTATGATATTTGTACCACATTACCCCGAAGGAAATCTTCACTGATATTAATGGCTTTATGATGCATTCGTAGAAATTCCCCTACTCTCCGTGATTAGAATATTTTGGATCTCCCTTTTCTCAACCCAAGGGCTTAATTTTATGAGAAATATTTAATTAATGTTTCTAAATGCCATGTTTTTGCCTAAAAGCCTCTTTGTTTTGAGAAAAATTTTGTTCAGAATAATTTCCCTTTAAGGGATTGAAAACGAAAAGAGTGCTGAATGACATTCAGTGCGTGGTTTTGAAGCTACGGTAACTGCAAACTGACAAGATGGAATGCTGCCACATATAAAATTTCCATATGAATTTAGTTTTTAGAAGAAAACATCAAAAATGCATGTAGTTAGAGAATTCATGAATTACAAAAGCCATTTGAGCGTCGACACATACTGCCTACCAGAACGTTTTTAAACTAGCTCCGCAGGAATAAATTTTGGAGACCATTTCAAAACATTCGTTGAATGTTAGGATACTTATCCGACATTGCGGTTTCATCGCCATTTTTCGTTCGTATTTATAAATTTTTGTAAATAATTTCAAAAGAATCTTTTTATAATGTAGGTCTGATTGGCGAAACAAATTTGTATGACTGTTGATTAATAAGTGTGAGTTTTGTACAAATTCACAAATTCCGACCAAGCTCGCCAACGAAGCGCTTTACGGCATATTCACATTGCACAATAACATCCTTTTAGTTTCAATATTTCGACTTTCCGAAACAGAAAAGCAACTAAAAATACCTGATCTGAGTCATGGTTTAAATTTAAAAGATCAAAGAACTCTTCCTTTCAATCTCTTGTTTTTGTTTTTAAATTCCATTGTATAAATCGTCGGCATTCGATTTAGTTTCTTCATCAGTGCTGAATTGTCGTTTGAATGATTAGTTAGCCAAACGATGGTTGGGAAACAATATTGATAAGAAAGCAAGTAATTTGGAGGCGACGAAATGCTCTTTGTCGTGTGTTTTTTGCGAATTATTCTACAACCAGTCGTTTGTTTGTGTTCTTCTCGCGTTCGATTCCGATATATGAAACACTTGGCAATTGGCCTTCGCGTTTAGTAATCTCGTTTCTTCAATTCTTAAAAAGTGTTAATGTGCTTCTTTTCCTATCTGCTGGGTTAGTTTGCCACGGAATTAAAAATTACAAAAACCGTTTAAATGGTAGAATGGCCACGATTTGTTTAAATAGCCAAAGAAAAATGAGTCTCGAAAATAATAAATTTGTTGTTCAATGACAATACTATCGAACAGGTTGCTCGAGGACGAGGCAAAAAAAACTTTTAATTTTTTTTCTCATTATATATTTACATTTAATAAAACTAAGGCTTTCGTGTTTATTTCGTTGTTTCAGTCAAACATACTTGGATAAAATTAGGAACGAAAGCAACATTTCTATTTGTCCTAATTTAGCTGTCTTTCACAGCATGATCTAAGATTGAAGTATATGTAAATTTTGTAAACTGCCTCTTGCTACAACTTTAGATAGAAAATAATGGTTTTTGTTATCGACTGTTTATTTGGTAACGTTTATCCTTTCTTTCTTTTTTTTCACAAAATATCGTTTTTATTGAGCAAAAGTTTTCGTGAAAAATAGCCTTTCCCCGCCATATGCTCACACATTGAATTTCTGGGTTTCCTTAATGACGTCACAGCAAGCTTTTAATAAAAGCATTTCCATCGAATGCACTCTATGAAAAGATGTTGTATAGATTAATTCAAGCATTCATTTGTAGTTGTATTGAGAAAATCCTCATCTTTTTGCCATCAGCCGAATAGTGTTGTTACGGTGATTCAAGTCCCATTATGTTAAATCAGCTGGGATGTTTTATCATAAAGGTATTTAACTAACAAAAAAGGTTTTTTGGCCGCCATTCATTCTGCTGAATGCATTCACACATGCATAGAAATCAAAGCCGCACAGTTAAAAACGGAATTTTAAGCAAAAAAATATCACTCGTTAGAAACTACCATTTTCTATCGGTATCTTTTGTGACCCGCTTAAGTTCCACACCAAGAACTAAGTTTCGGGTCATTTTGTGCCCCATTACTAGCAATTCAACTGCTCGGCGACGTGAGAGTTTGACTGATGTTATTTCAGCTGCCGAGATTACAATCAGGCTTCTAAAAATTAATCATGAATAAGGAACAAAAATTCTAATAAACAACTCTGAGTATGAATAAAAATAAAGATTCTAATGTTGAATAGAGATACTCGTTATACAGCCGATAACTTAGCCAACTTCTGTAGTGGTATTTTGCTTGGCCCGCATGTTTCGGGACGCAAAAACATGAGTTCCTAATCTACAAAAAAGAGATATGAAAACAGAGCAAAGATCACGGAATGGTCTTTTGTTATAAATTGTTTTTAACGGGAACAATATGCGCCAGCTAGTCCATCTTCGTTGTGTCACAAACAATTGAAAGAGGATCTCCCGGGGAACAGACGAATGGCCGATTTAAGTTCGGTCAAACAAATTGATCAAAATACGCTGTAGTACTTTAATAATTTTCGACTCGGTTCTAATTCTCTTTCATTTGTACACTGACTAGGACTAAGGCCTGGAAATACAATTTTTAGGCCTTAATTTGCTGTGTAACTTATACTGGGGAGTTGAAAACACACAACAATCCCAAATTTGATCTTCTGTTTCACACAGTTCTTTCCTCGAACGACGGTTGCTAAGAAACGTCACATCTTTTGTTCTCTTAACATGCGGCTAAATATCACAAACTGTATTATCTTTGCAAAAAAGTTAACTATTCTCCTTAAGATCAAGAACTGGAAGTTAATCACTAAAATTTAGCCATAATTCTGAAATCGCTGTATGCTAGCAAAAGATTGCATGAAAATGCAGCATGCGGTTTTTGCTAAATTAATTCTACCTCTAAGGGCGGAGTTTTTAGAATAATCGCAATATTGAAGAATATATTTCCTGAACTTTTCAAAAGCAGGAAGTAAATATTTGAGACTCGGGAGATAAGAGGCAATCTATCGCGCCTGAGATTGAGTTGCAAGCAAAATTAGAGGGTACTAAATTTGTTTGCGACAAGAAATAAAAGATTGCTTCGGTCAAGAATGAAGAAGAAGTTCAGACTTCGTATAAATTATTCGACATGTGCTTTAAGCATTGTTTTTCAACTCAGATTCTTAGCAAAAAGTTTCGATTACTAAGAAACTTCTTGACAACGTGGAGAAAGTGTAAAACTTTGAAAAGAGATAGGTCAATTTGCAAGTGCCAACGTGATTTTCAAATCACTTTCAGTTATTGGGTTGTTAATTTCTGTAGCCTGTGTTGAGATATTGAATTTCAATTAACAATACAGAGAAAGTTCACTTTTAAAATGACTTTTTGCTTTACAGTACTTCTAATTTTTTTTTTCAAAAAAAACTAACGAAAGGTTGAACTAAACTTGCAACAACACAGAAAACGTTTGAGGAAGTAGACACTTGAACAATAAAAAAATCCAACAACTTTGGCCAAAATATGCTGTCTCTAACAAATGTAGTTGTTTTCATCAGAGGTCTGATTAATATCAAGTGCATTGAACATTCGTGAATGTAATCTTATTTTTAAAAGCATTCCCATTATTTTCAAAATTAGCCTAATGACTTGGCTTAAAAAGCCAAGCCGGTTTCGCGTTGTGAGTGATATGAAGCTATCACTAGGAGTTTGTAAAGCCCTCACACCAATGTTTTCGCCATACAAAACTGTAATTACCAATTAATCCGCTTGAAACACCCTTTAGCTTTCATAAAAACGTCTTTTCCGAGGAAAAAGTGATGATTTTAAGTTAAACGCTGGGTGGCTAACGAGATTTCGTTGTGTCATAACCAATTTATGTTTTGAAAGAATTTATTTTCTAATAAAGAACATAACATACGAGCGGACCTTTTCTTTTGCTAATTTGATCTTTAAAGGTTTTTCTATTTCGATTCGCTTGGCGTCAAACTTTTAGCCACCTTTGGCGCTGAGTCAAAATTTGCTTAATTGCTGCATTATCGAAATGAAAAATTGCCAAAAGTTGGACAGAAAATGACTTATTTGCACAATAAACTACACTATATTTATGCTGTTAACTCGGCCATTTGTAAGATTACGTGGCTTTGGAGTCATATCAGCAACCATTAATAGCATAGCAATCTCTTCTGTGAAAAATGTTTATAGAAAATTTGAAACAGGTGAAAATTACGGAACTATTCCCATGAATAAGCAACAGAGATCCAATATCCTAACAAATTATTATTATGCATTCATGTGGCCTCGAGTCTATATTATAACAATAACACCTTGGTTTTAAAAGCTGGGAATGTTGTAATTACATTATGAAAACTTTTAATAGGAAGGATCCAGAATGTGCTTATGTTGCCATTACTTGATTTTTTTGTTACTCTCTCATTTAATATCCATTTTCCCAATGTTTATACTATGTTTTGGTGACAAACCCCTGCTATGAGCCAACTAAGCAGATACAGCAAGCTTTAAGTGATTGCTACTCAATCATAATACACTTTTTCATGCGAAGAATTTAAAGTTTTTTCTTCCTTTTTTATCAGCCCTTTTTATGTTATGACTGTTCATGTTATGTCTTTAATGTTACCACTTTGAAGTAAAATTTTGATCTTTAGTAAAAACGGTTTTTCAAAATTTCTGAACCTATCAATTTAAATAGAACGTTCACTGTTTTATGTAGCAAAGTATACTCCGAGAACCTTTTAAAATTTCTATTGTAGATTTCAAAAAAAAATTCAGTTTTGAAATACGAAACGCTTTATCGATTCTTTCTCACCTGCGTCATAGCTTTCTTAGTTATTTACATAAGCGCAGATGAACAAAGAGTTCCAGTAAAAATGTTCTTTCGCATTCATCCAATACTATTTCAAATATAAATATAAATCGGAACCTTAGCTTCATTTTTATCTTGATCAATATCTGCTTTAAATCTTTCTGTTTGTCTTCTGCCAAAGTGCTGCGATAGTGTTGTTTTGCAAATGTTCTGCGATTCTGTAAAAGAAAGAATGGCAGATTTTGTCGCATTGTTTGCCTTAGAAGTCATTATATCTATACAAACAATCCTTGCTCATCCTTACAGAATTCATTAGACTTTTTGGCCGTTAACTTCAACAAACTGATTAAAGGAATATTTGAAGGCGCTTAGCACGAACACAACCAAACTATTAGAATAATTTTGCGACCCAAAAAAATCTAGTTATGTTTGGGGAAATTTTTCAATTACGCTGTTAATATTTTTTAATAAAAGACGTCTCTATGTACACACAAAGCAATAAAGAGCGTAGATTAGATTCCTTAGTTTGTCGTCTTCCGGTACTTTGGTGCTATTTCTCACAATCATGCCGGCGTCCGATATGCGCCACTCGTTTCGGTTTCCCGCCACTCTAATGCTACTTGGCGCTTGTTCCCCGCCATTGATAATATATAGTCATACATCATTCAAATCACAACCAAATTTATTGGGTTACGCCAACTGGACTGGTATTACTTTTCTTTGCAATAAAAAAAAAATTAAACATTACCAAATAAATTTGTTCGCTTTTTTGAACAAGTTTAACAGAAAACGTTCATAACTTTATCCTAAAACTGAAAAAGAGCCTCAGGATATCAACATAACGCTGTCGTTGACTTCTTAGTTTTGCCAGTAGGCAATACTCATCAAATCTTTTCCTTTTTCATTAGTGATGAAATTAAAATCCAGCATTCTTTCACATTTTGTTCGCATTGGATTCGAGGTAAGCAATGATCAAATCGTGACGAGGAAGTGGAATTTAGACGCCATAAACGAAACACCAATTGAATAAATGGTATTTTTCTAACTTGTCAGTAGTTGATCTACATCGCAATATATTGAACAGGAAACAAGATTGATTTGGAAGGTCCATTTTGCGTTATAATCAAATTTCATAATTTCGCTCCCAGTTGGAAAGAAAATGAAAAATATTTGCCTAAAGCTATTTCATTATTTGAGAGTTCTATCTGTTTTTATTTCGTAACACTCATAATTTTATTCATGGTCTCTCTCCTTGCAGAAATCATAAAGGAAACAGATTTTAAATAGGAAAACGATTTTTAAATCAATTTTAGGTGATTAATATAGGTACTAAAATTTTAAGTGAGCAATTATAAAAGGCAAAAAGATAAAAAAAATGTATTTTAGTTCTTTAACTTTTGAGAAAAAAACAATTGATTAGATCTCGGGCAGATGTTTGAACAAAAAGCAGTCTCAATTTAATATTGTCTATGAATTTATACATCGCACACGGATCAATGTTAAGTCTTTATTCAATCATGATGATGTGCTATTTCACTCTGATGTCGAACAAACCAACCGACGTGTATCATGTTGCGACTCCTTTTAATTTTAGTCCTAGCTTGAAAGAGTTTGTTTACTGTATGTGACAAGTTAAAATAAAAGAAAGTTGGATATTTAAAAGCTTTCTTAGAACCAGAAATTCAATAAAGTGGTTTCTGTTTTGCTAAAATAGTTTAAAGAGATAAATCAAAAGTCAACTGTTTTTAGTAGTCCTACTTAGTTTTTGGCTTTTATAAAAAAAATGACTAAATGAAACACTTCTTAATCTTACATAAAGAAGCTTAATTTCTCTATTTGGTTTGGTAGAATTTTAGCATGATGTTTATCATTTCTACGCAATGTCAGTTTTTAAACACTCAAGTTTTCCAGAAAAATAGGTCTTAAAAAGGTGAAATTGATTATTTACGACAACTTGTTTGCACTATGTTATGTGGTGAACACATTTTCAATAATTGATATTGCAGTTGAATAGATCAAAAACGATTAGTCTGCCAATTGTACATGCTTGGTAAACGTAGCTTGAAGTTTTTAACAGAGGGCACTATATAATAAGGCAGAATAATCCTCCCCTTCCCCCCCCCTTCCCTTCCACGCAAGATTACACCAAGAGTAGGGAGTCGTACTTTTTTTATATTTCGGAACCTTTTCTGCAGCAAAACCACAACTACAAACGACTAGTTCAAAATAATTATAATTAATAAGCAGGTACTAAATTTCGGCCGGTGCGCAAAGGTTTTGCCGCAAAATTAAACCACGAACGATCATTTGACAAAACCAAGCCACGAGTGCTCAGTTGACAGCTGTCCGTTAACCACGGCATAAAGTGGAGCACCTAACCATAACTTCACCTACAGTAGTGGGGAGGCCGGAAAGTCCTTTTCACTGGCTGTGCTACTTCACTGTTAGAGTAGAAGTGTAGAAACTTTATTTCCACAGGGTGGCCCATTCAGTCCTGAGCGGACTGGTATCCAGAGGGGCCCTGCATCTATAAAAACTAGTGTTACAAGAATCTAATTTGAATACAATTTTTGCTAGAAATAACTAAAAAGAAAATCAACTAATTACATTTTAATTACACTATACCTAGCTATCGATTTCTAAAATGATTTGTTAAAAGGCTCTTAAAAGTACAAATGAATGTTGCGTGCTTAATATGTGCAGCTAAGAAGAGAGTTAAAAAGAACGGATCCGGATTATCTAAAAGTACGTTTTGTAAGACTGAGCTTTCGCTTAGGTATGTGTATAGTGTATATGTAAACTAGAAATTTCAGCTCCACTAGACAGCACACAAAATATATCCCATCAGGTTTATTTTGGTGG
>JAPEIX020307804.1:0-14485 GCA_026122405.2 Zoanthus sansibaricus
ATGTCAGATTGTTTGGGCAAGTAGTTTTGTGGT
The DNA here is from genome assembly GCA_026122405.2 of Zoanthus sansibaricus. NCBI lineage: Eukaryota > Metazoa > Cnidaria > Anthozoa > Zoantharia > Zoanthidae > Zoanthus > Zoanthus sansibaricus. Next base: position 34 of record JAPEIX020307804.1, read on the forward strand.
TCGGAAAAGCAAGATATACAGTGCACTCGTCCGAATGGACTAGCGGATTGAGAAGAAAGTTTCTTGCCCTGCTTTAGTTCTCTAATTGTTTTATAAAAGATGGTTTAATAGATCAGTTTCGAATTCCCAGTGGCTGCTGGTTTAAATGACTGCAGACTCACTTTATACAGTCTCAGCCTCATTTTGTTGTCAGATATTCAAAGTACAAGCGAGAGAGCTAGAAAAGTTACACCTCCAACAATACACAGTTGTATAAGTAGTGTATAACTCCATTGGCATTTAGGAATATTTTACTCCATATTGAGGCTAAGAATACAAATTGAATACGTTGTTATTGTTGTCAGTCACACCAACAATACACACAGTTGTAAGTAGTGTAAATCTACATTGGCATTTAGGAATATTTTACTCCATATTGAGGCTAAGACTATACAATTTGAATCCGTTGTTGTAGTCAGTGTTAGCTGGAAATTCGAAATTGAGCTATTTGTTTGCTATTATTAATGTATTATTTGTTCGAAAATATAAAGATTTGAGAGAAGCATGAAGAAAACTGGGATACTCTATCATTCTGTGACAGGAATCTTGAACGAGTTTCCCATGTTGGATGTTAATTTTGCTGTATGTTGTAGTTCTATGGTGAGCAGTATCCGTGAGTTGTCTCAATGAGACCTTTGATTGAACATTACGTAATAGGTAAATCTCTGTTTAGGTTCTCGCCTCATTAGCGTACTTCCTATAATAGAAAGCTTCCTCTGAAATTGATCAATCCGGTGTAGATTTAAGGGGTGACACTCCTTCTTTCCTTTTAGTTGGGCGCCTGAGTTTCGTTGTGAGTTAAAAGGACAGAATTAGGAAACAAAAATGTACGTTAAACTTCACGGTTTGTAGTTTTTCTCGTTTAAAAAGACTAATCTTGTTGTGTAGCTCTGTTGAACAAGGATGGAGGAACGGAAAGGGATGGTAGACTTCTACATCTTCTCCAAATTCTTGGATCAACGCCTGAATAAAACTGACTAATATCTTCTTTACCAAGCTAAACTAAATTCTTTTCCTAATCCAGTAGCTCATTGGAGCCGGTGCTTATCTCCAGTTTCTGTAGTGTTGAGATTACTACAGGTATCTATAATGCTAGCTAAATCCTTTTCCTAGCCTAGTGGCTCATTGGAGCCGGTGCTTATCTCCTGTTTCTGTAGTGTTGAGATTACTACTGGTATCTATAATGCTAGCTAAACCCTTTTCCTAGCCTAGTGGCTCATTGGAGCCGGTGCTTATCTCCAGTTTCTGTAGTATTGAGATTACTACTGGTATCTATAATGCAAGCTAAATCCTTTTCCTAGCCTAGTGGCTCATTGGAGCCGGTGCTTATCTTAAGTTGCTGTAGTATTGAGATTACTACTGGTATCTATAATGCTAGCTAAATTCAATGCCTAGCCTAATAGTTCACTGGATCCGGTGCTTATCTCTGGTTTCTGTAGTGTTAACCGGAAGCGAATGTTTGACTCTTCCAAGACAAGACACAAATCCACTGGAGGTCAGCTCCCAGCAGATGCTGGTACTCTATTTACTGACGTTGTAGACTAGACACTAATCCACCACAGGTTAGCTCCCAGCGGATGCTGGTACTCTATTTACTGACGTTGTAGACTTGCCACTAATCCATAGCAAGTTAGCCCCCAGCAGATGCTAATATACTATTTACTGACGTTGAGGACTGGACATTAATCCATTAGAAGTTAGCTCCCAGCAGAAGTTGGTACTGTATTTACTCATCTTGTGGACGGGACACTAATCCATCCCAGGTTACCTTCCGACAAATGCCGGTACTCTAATTACCTATGTACCTCGGAAAAAGCTTTGGCTAAATAGAAGGTAAGATAAATCTTCAACTACTCAATATTCTATGGAAAACAAAGAAAATCAAGTCCCTATTTAACAATAAAGATAAAAATAAACATCCGTCTCACGTTGTCTACCATGGCACGTGCAACTGTGGATCTAATTATGTTGGTGAAACTTCAAGAAATCTCGAAGAACGCATTACTGAACATTAAGACACACCCAGATTATCTGAACCAGCCCGACAACTCGCTTTAAACCAAAGCCACTTTTTCTCCTGGAAAGCTGTTGCTCCTGCCTTTTCCTGGACTATCCGCCGTGTTACTGAATCTTTAATCATTGCAAAGTTCCGTCCCAATTTGAATAAACAAGTTCAAGCCTTCTCTTTGTCTCTATTCCCCTCGGGGATAACTTAACATCTATTAACTATATATAAACTGCGTTGTTCCGTTAAGTTCTTAATTCTAACCTGAAGATGATTTTGTAAGTCGAAAACGCTCGTTATAACTTTTAACTTTTAAACATTTTATACCATTTTAATATTTCATTTTTGATCAGTTGTGTTTGTAATGAGCGCTTAGAGTGGCTTCGTTTCTAAGCGTGCGTAGTAAGTTTCCACTGCTTTACAATGACGTTTACTCATATAATCACACGGCTATTTCGCCATAATTCCATAATACCAGATTCGTCGGACTTTGATTTACTCTCTCCGACTATCTTCAACGATACGTCGGCCCGACAAAATGGTCAGACAAATTTTTAAGTGTAAACGTACCTTAAGGAAAAGACCTTATTAATGAGGTTGGCACGTACGATCATCACTCTTGCCAACGTTGGATCAGACACAATCGTAATCAGTCGAAAATAGTAAACAAATTGAAATATCTTTGTCAAAATGACTTGCATATTGGCAGACCTTACCGCGTGAATAGATTTTCGAACTGCACTTAACTAAGATGCAGAACCAGTCCAGTTAAACAGTTAATCTATTTTCCAACTTCCATATTTGGAGGGGGACCGAAATCGCTAGCAACATTTTGTCCCCGGGGGATACTTAACGCGGGGGGATCGAAATCGCTGTGACACCGGCTTAAATATAGAAACGAGCGTTGCAGGCGCGAATACAGTAGGGGAGTACCCCCGGGTAATGTTGCGTTCAGCTTCTCTAAACTCATTTGGCAATATTTCAGAAAGAGTTAAAGAAAACTCATTTTCTAAAAAAATGGAATAAATCAGTTAAACAGACTCTTTAAAATGAATTCTAGAGGAACTCTTTATGCTTTGTGAGTTGAAACATAGGCGGTAAATTAGCTACTAGCACTGGAGTTATTATATACTTGTCGCCTGAAACTCTATACTGAACAAATGTAGTTTCCCGTTGGAATTTAGTTTGGTATTGGATATATAAGTAATATAGAATTACACGCTAAGAATAGAATTGCAACTGTACATGTTTTTGCTGAAAAGCAGTGAAACTCACAGTGAAAGTAGTAGAGACAAGCGAGGGCGACACTGACCTACTGCTGTTGGAAACTGCTTTTGCACCAAACCAAGAGAAAATGAAAAATGCCTCATTTTCTCTTGACCAAACAAAACTCTTCAATCTCGGTTAAGTTTGGACGATATTTCAGAAAACGATTGTGAGAAAATGTTTAGGTATAGAATTTTTTTTATTATTTTTAAAACTCGATTTTACACAAGATGTTTTCCAGTACCATCAAGAAAAATAATAACCAATTAATTTTATTCTCAGCTACTGTAGATATAGTTTCATGTATCTTTTAAAGTATTATTAAACTATTACAAAGAACTGCTGCATCAAGCAACTCCATTCCATACGTCTGGTTTAAACTTACCAAGATAAATACACGGCAGTCTGTTTTCTTGTGCAATTTCTTGAGCTCGCAAATGTTTCTTTACAGTTATTGGGTAATATGTTCCCCCTTTTACTGTGGCATCATATAAAAGAAACTATACCAGACGAAAACATTTGAATTGTAGTGGTGGCGAATGATAAATACGAGACTTCGCGAGACGGTGAGATTTGTGTTTTGCTTTGCGAGCCCGAGACACTTTTTTGACCTTTTACGTTGCGAGTCCGAAATGCGAGCGCAAGCCGTTAAGACTCCCAAAATTTTTGTAAGCTTTTATACGAAGTTAGAGTCATACTAACGTGCACGTGCCTTATAAGAGCCTTCAGTTGTATAATAAAAGATCAGTAGACTGTTGAATGAAATTGTGAGAGATATCAAATCTGTCAACAGACAACAGCCAAGAACAAGAACTTCACGACCGCGAGACTTCCTTAAACTTGCAAAAATCGAGACTTCGAGACCGCCATACCGAAGAAACGAAACTGCGAGACTCACAAAACTCTACAAAAATTTTGCGAAACTTAAACTTTTTAAAGGACCATTGGCCACTCCTAATTGTCCGACGATGTTTGAACAGCTACGATGTAATTGAAGCAGCTGGTAAGATCTCTTCTTTGCAACGACAAGCTATCGAGCGAGTTAGATCAATCTCCAGCTCCTGCTGCCGAGATTTAAACTTTTGTGTAACTCTGTAGGATGTTTATTCTACGGAGAAGGTTTAATGGGTGTTAGGGTCGTCTGACACTTGGTAAAAGATCTATTATCAAAACTGTAGTATAGGATAATGCGATTAGTTGTGAATTAAGTATAAAACGTTTGCTATATTATTTTAAAAAAGAAGTAATTGGTATCTACCAACATGATATAAATTACAAGGTTATATAGAGCTCTGACGGTCGAAAAAATAAATATAGGATCTATTAAATTGTTTTTAAACGTGTTCGGTTAGGTTGAAGATCTTTAATTCCAAAAGCAACAAAGCTTTCATGTATAGTTCTAAACATTGTTAGAATACCTTATTCAATTATAACAATAACGTTAACGCTTTTAATTTTTCCAGCAAAAAATCAGTGTTGTCATTTTGAATGTTATTCTTGACTTGGCACAATACTTATGTGCTATTAGTATTAATTAGCTTACTGAAACTTAAAAGCTAAATATATAATTGTGCATGCGAACGAAATAATAACTTAACAAGTTAACTAACACGGAGAATTTATTCCTTAATCTTGTACGTAATCATGTTAATAATACAGGGCACCAAAAAATAATCAAGCAGTATCCATGTACAGGTGCATCAGCAGAAAGTTAGGTTAACAGCAAAACCTTTTAAAACTTATGAGTAAAGCTTGTAAACACTCTGCAGACATTAATTCAAGCAAATTTTTAAGAATAACTAGTCCCCAAAATATAACTGCATGATCTCACACCTGCCAACCTGTGGCACTCAACAAAAGAGTGGAATTCCAAAATGATTGTAAAAAACGAGTGACATTAAGGTAAAAAGAATGAGATTTTTGGTTACCTGGCGTTTTCTTATGTATCATTGTGTAGTTTTCGTAACTCAAATCTATTATAGCTACAATAATGATTGAAGAAAATCAATGATGATAGATATCAACCAAAAAATCTACTGTATTTATTTCATGTTTAAAACAAAATACTTGTCTTTAAACACAAGAACGATGTCAGTCTTTGATTGAATGTTTCTTATTGTATTTCAATGTTGTTTTTGTACGATATATAGTACTAATTTCTTTAAGAAATTTTCTGTATATTTTACTTTTATTAGTCAGTCTTGGCACAGTTATTTTGAGATTTTTCAAATTACATCAAATGTCAGCTGACGCGATAGCGGGAGTCTCACTCCCAAAGGTTTAATGTCGGCAGCTGTGTGATCAGCATGTTTATACACAAAGACAAGCGTATGTATATTCCTAGTTACCGCATTCAGAGATGTATTTATAGGGTTTTTGAAAAGCTGATTCAATTTTTCATTAGAAAGCAGGTTACCATTTAATGTGCATGCAACATCCAAATTTAACAAGTTTGGAAGAATGCATTTTGTTGTAAATATTATTACGCCAATGGTTAAACTTCAATTAAACTATAATCACTGATGTTATACCATATGTAATTTTTAAATTGTTTTCATATTTCTATCCTAAGCATACTATTCAATAGTGAATTTTTTTAACCATGGTTATTTCATATAAAATGAGCTTGAACAAAGGTCAATGCGCGCAGAACCACAGACCTATACACAGAATATTTATACACAGGGACTCAACAAATTTAAATAGGGTTAGCAGGATTTAACTTGTTATTGAATTACCATTACATGTTTTACCAATAGTGTTGTGTACTTTTGTCATAAAATGCTGAATGTCTTCTTGATTTTACCCCAATAAAAAAAGTGTGTTTACTCACTGAACGTCTACATGTACATAGGCTGTTGAGGTCTTTGTTTTAAAAATCATCTTAAAAGGAATACAAGCATTACCTCATCAAAAGTATACTAACTAAGGGGCCGCGCAAATTTTATTGTATCCCCAGGGCGGAGCAAAATCATTTTTACATCTAAAATAAGTGTGTGCCCCGCTTCAGTTATTATGATAAAAAAAAACATTTGGCCCCGCGCCTGAGCTATGCTCAGAAGATGTCGCTGCTGTGCCACAGCCTGTATTTTAGATACAACTGTTTTTTCAACTAAAAGCAGTTCAGGGGATCAGAGAAACTCAGTTAATCGAACAATAGTCAATTTCCGAGACCCTACTTAGTAGTATTGTGGAAGGCCGGTATCAACTTAAGCAAGGCAGTGCTTACCACTGAAAATCTGTTAATTAATAATGCTAATTGAGAGTGAATGACATTATGGGTATGAGCTAAGCAGAGAAATTTAACCCTCTTAACCAAAAAATGTATGTGCCCCGCCATTAACTCAGGCCAAAAGTCTTTATGTCCTGCTTTGATGTTGTTCAAAAAAAGTGCGTGCCTTTCTGCTCCGGTCCCCTATACAAGTAAATTTTGCATGCATGGCCCCTCACTTTATAACAAACCTTTTTTAATTTTTAGTTTTGTTTTGGCTTCAAATAAAAAGATAAGAAGTCGACAAAATATCAATAAGATCCTTTCAAAGTTATTTTCCTTTATCTTCAGAAATAGTTAAAAGGGTTTTTGCGTTTAGCAGTACTTGGTTTTATAGAAAACAGGTGTAAAAAAGTAGTGTTTGAGTAAACAAAGCATATATATTTATTCCTGATAAGAAAAACAAAAATAAAAAAAACAAAGAAAACTGGGTTCTTTCTAGTGAAATCAAAGCATTGTTTATCTCCATCAGCGATAGAAAGAATTTCTAATTGAAAGTGTTTCTGGTTGCCGTGGGAAGTTTTTACCAAAACCAAACCTTGGTTTATGCATTAAACACTTTGTTTAAAACCCGGGGAGGATGGGGGGGAGGGGAAATATTTATTTGTGGGTATCTGCCGCCCGGGACTCGAAATTGGCACCCCGTTTTAAAAAAAAAATCCCTCTAAAACTGATACCCCATTTAAGAAAAGGCACCGGCCATATTTTATATTCTAAAAAGTTTGTAAATTGAAATAGCCCTGTTTTTAAATCATATTTCTTTATTTAACTCATACATAAATGCTTCTTCAGTATCAGCAACAAATGTAAGCAAAACATATAAAGCCCAAAATAATGAGAACAACCGTCTGTACCAAACTTCAAGAACTAGCTTATTGATGCTTAAAAAGTTCCATTTGGTGCTGATGAGATTAGTAAAACTAAGTAGCACAATACTTAATCCAGTTACATTAGAACCTCGGAAGCATTCTAAAACTTCTTGACATTTGAATGAATTTAATATTAAATTTCTAACAATATCATTTCCCACCCGATTTTTTCAATACCAAACACCCTACTGAAAGTTATATCAGCTATAGAGTAACATAATTAATGTCCAAACATGACATCAAGGTAAAAACGGGCTTTAAAACATTTCACTGTTAAGTTTCCCAAAACTGGAGTTGGCCCCCCACATTGAATTTGCTTCCTACACCTCTGATTAATATAGCAAATCAAACAGAAACTCGATTTTTTTTAGCATTTTTACACTGCCTTTCAGTTTAACTAAAAGCTACTGATTGACTTGTTTAGTGCCCTCCACATTGTATCTTCTCACAGTGGTAACGCAAAAGCTGCGCATGTTCTGTGTTAATTAAACCTCATTATAGAATCCATCAAAAATCACATCACAAATACATGGACCCACATTTTAATTCAAACCATCCCAAACATATCTCTCCCAGCCTAATATACATACTGAAGCCCTCCGTTATAGTAAACTGTCCGCCACTAAAGATGAATGTGACCATACTTAAACATTATTTTCAATCCGTATCTCAGCTTCAAATTATCCAACAGAATTTATTAAGAAATGCTCTCATCCATGGTTATATCCTACAGAAATTTTCAACAAAAAACTTGTAAACTTAACTGGAAGTTTCTAACAGAAAGTGAAGTGCTGCGAGCTGATGCGAATGTGTTAATTCAAGCCAGTGAGATAAAAGGGATCTGAAATAAGCATTGACAATTGTTCTTCTTTAGAATCATAACTGCTTTAATGTTTAAAACTTGCTTTAAATTGCAATTTAAAACTTGTGTGATCATCCAAGACTTTGAGTATAAATAATAATGAAAGAGTCATTAAACTCCATATATTTCCGTACATGTATTTAGTGTACAAAAAATTCTTGAAAATGTTATAAATCGCTCAAAAGTAAATAACTTGTCCAGCAGTAAAATAACTTTTAGAATAATTAAAGTCCATATATTCTGATACATTTTTCTGTAATTAATTCAGCCCGAAAAACAAAATATAGATTAATGTCATGAAAACCTTCAACGCAATTACAAGTCGATAAACGCACGTAGTGGTTTGAAAATAAATTTGTTCTCATCGCTTAATTAAGAATATAAATAACATATCTAAATTCTAAGCGATAAGTTTTTAAAAACTAATTTTCAGAATGATTAAAGTCGGTATGTTTTCATACATTTTACTGTAATTACCTCAGTACAAATAAAACTAGATATATTATGTCATGAATCATCGTCAAAGGCTTTTCGATACATGACATCTCATTCTACCAAAATGTGATCGACTGTGTGGGGCGTCCACTGTGAAACCACAGGCAACTCAAGCCCAGTGAGCGTGGTAAAATTAGTAACGACATTTTCAAAATTTTATAAGACTTTGAGAAATTCTAATTTTTGCTATCGATCGTAAAGAATCAATAAAAATGTAAAGTAATTTGGAAATAAACATACCTTGAAGCTTAAAAGTTGCTGAATGTTGTTTTTTTCCTCCAGCGAAAGGATTTTGGGTTCTTGCGAGTGGTTTGTAGGTAACTACTACAAAAATTGAAAGGTACGAAAATTCAAACGGTCAACTGTCAAACCGGCAGGACAAAATCACTCCAAAATTTTTCACTCACTGTTCAAAAGCCTTCTTAATTTTTTCATAAACAAAAAACAGAATACTTTCTTTAGCCACCGTAGTTGTGATGGTCCCATTGCCATTCAAAATGAACTAGAATTTGAAACGTTTTTCGTTAGACTGGCATGGATCCATTATCTCGAGTACTTCATTAAAATTCAAACCAGACAGGGCTGCGCCCAGGCGCTCGACAATTTTGAATTATCACATCCCTAACGGATCAAACCAAGGGCGATAGAAAACGCGAGAAACGTCATTGGTTAAAATCGAAATTGAGAGGGAGCCAGAGCCAAGTCTAACGGTCAAAACAAACAAAAAGGCAGCAGATAGAGATCTTTGGTTTTTTACTCAATTTAAGGGAAACTTGTGGCAGTTTCGAGGTAAAATGCATTAAGATGGTTTATTTAAAACAAGACAAAGGACAACAGATGAGGTATGGATAACTTTATTTCATAAATTCGAATCTCGCGTTTCCTATCGTCCGTGATCAAACTGGATTGGTCACAGGCATACAAAGAAACTCCAAAACTGGCCGGACCCAGCTTTGCAGCTGCCTTTTCATTAAGTTCCCCTTTTTTGATACCATTTCATCTACAGTTAATGTCCCCATAGTTTGCACTTTTACGTGCTAAAGATGAGGTCATTTTTTACTCAAATTACATCTAGTTTTATTATTAAATTTTGTTGGTTGTGTAAAGACCTCCGGCACGAATAGATTCACAATGGAGCCTTTTGTTTATATTTTCCGTCTTTCGGCCGTTATATTCCGTTTACGGAAAATTTGGAAGCTTAAAAGCGTTAATTGATATTGTACTGTTCTGTTTATTAAGCTTTAAATTATTGATTTTTGCAATAATTAAACCACCAAAGTGGGCGTTGAAAAAATTTTTTTTATTTTAAAAAAACGTTTAAAAAAGACCGTTCACTCAAAGACAATCAAAGACGTTTTCGAGTTGGCAATAAATGCTTTACAACAGCGACAACAAATTAGGTTTCTTCTTGTTTAGATAAAAGGAGACGAATCAACTGTTATTTATTGTTTTTTTTTTTTATTATAAAAGCTGTTTCAATTTGTCTGTTAAATAGATAGTAACACTACACTTGAAGATGCATTATTCCAATTGGTCATCGGTTTCTCCATGCACTGAAACGTTTGACTGACTCGCAAAAAAGTACTCGAGATCATCTTTAAACTGTTTTAGAAGTAACCGCTTGGATGTAAAGATTTTGTTGTCAATTAATCTGTAAAGCAAGTAGTAAACTCTGGTTGCAGTGCGTTCTATATTCACACAAGATGGCTGCCATTAATGACACTCAAGATTCAGCGTCCTATTTCTGTCAACTCCTCGGACCTGTTCAGTGGAAGCAAGAGTACCTAACAGAAACCAGTGCATATGTAAATGTCATCCTTTTGATAATCATCAACTCGGTTATGTTTCCTTTTACAACAATTTTTAACTTGCTTTTAGTTTACATCATTTTTTTCAAACGCAAAGTGAGAAGAAGGAAGAGCAACGTGTCCATAGCCTACCTGGCGATAACTGATCTTGCTGTAGGTGTCGTACTTCAACCATTATTTATAGCTGCAGACCTATGTCGTATAAATGGACGATGCAAAATTTGCGTTTTTGATTTTTTAGTCTCGTATATAACTGCTGTGTTATGTCGATCATCTATGAACCACCTCGTCATTGTAGCTTGGGAAAGATATGTTGCTATAAAACACGCCTTACAGTATAATATTATTGTAACAAAGAAAAGACTCTTGTGGGGAAGCATCGCGGCGTGGTTCATTTCATTCTCAGTGGAAAGTCTACTTTCCTTCGGCACAAATCCCTTTGTCCCAGTGATTGTGTTTTCGGTATATATTCTTACTTGTTTCTCAATCTTAGCATATTTTTACGGGGTCATTTTTATGGAATCTAGAAGACATCAACGCCAGATAAAAGCTATCACACCTCACGATCAAGGGGAAGCAAACCGATCCATAAATCAAGAATTCAGGGCCGCCAAAACAACTTTCATTATTCTTTCGTGTTTTGCAGTTTGTTATGTACTTTTTGTAATTGGCACAGTTGTCATGTATTTTTTCTATCTTTCGACTTCGAGTTTCAACCCGGTTTTTTTCTTGATTATATTTTGGGCATGCACTTTAGTTGTGTTCAGCTCTCTAATCAACCCCGTGATCTATGGCTGGCAATGCAAAGAAATAAAGAAAATGGTGAAAGACATCTTTGCATCGCGAGTAAACAGCATCGAAACGGAGCTTACAAAAAGAAAAGAAAGTCTGCGACGTCAAAAAACAGAGAAAACCCCCCAAAACAACACAGCACATTCGCAAAGTGTTATACGTTTAGAAAGAAGTCTTTCGATCCCAACAAAACTAACATCAATTGCGTATGTAAGCCCGAACAAGAGAAGGCGTCACACTTTACAAGCAGTAATAAACTCCAATAGTGATTCTGACAACCAATACAGTTTTCATTCACAGCCGAGTGACATTGAGTTTAAGCCAAGCAAAAAAACTGAAAACGAACGAAATGAAATAACAGTTACCGCGGTCGTTCACGTAAGTTCTGTATCCAAACAAGATGAACATACACTTTGAATTATCTGATGATGAATTTAAAAAAGTTTGTTTGAAAACTAGTTCGAACAACAGTTTTTTGAAAACGAAATCGGTGGAAAAATATATTGACAAATGGACTAACAACAAAAGTTTTGAAAAAGGTGAATCATCAGATTTTGAATTTTAAACTTACCTGCATGGGAAAGCATGAGTAAATTGAAGTTAAGAAAGAAAACCTGGTATCAAATGTTTTTGTGGTTTAACAGAATTGAAAGACGAGAAAAAATCGGGAAGAAGATTATGAAAGTTCAAGCAAACATTTTTGTACATGTTTCCTTTAATTTATTGTTGAAGTGCTAATCTAGAAGATAAAACGAGCAATATACGAACACGTATAACTAACTTTATGTAGAAATTGATCGCAGTTGAACGCTAACGTTTCATGCACATCGAACGTTAGTCATTCGTTTGAAGCTTCAAAATGTTAGCTTTGGGCGCTACCTATGTGGTAATGATAAGATATTTCATTTTTCAATTATTGAAATGCACATGTTTTACCAACTCAACAATCCACTTGAACTTTTTTTTAAAAAAAAATAGCAAGCGAGTTGTTATTACTGCTTCATCAAACAACCATTTGCAGAATTAAGTTCCATTCTCATATTTGGTGAAATATGTTTGACAAGTACTCATATTAATTTTATTATCATTAATCAGTTTCGATACTCCAAAATTTTAATAATTTTTGGCAAAGTTAAGATTGGAAGCCCTGTATATAGCAAATAGCGAAACTCGATTTTTTTTTTGTTGCATTTTCAAACTGCCTTTTAGTTTTAACTGTATTGTATCAAACTGCGCATGCATTGTAAAATAAAACAAATTCCTAGACTCGTTGCCGAGTAAAAACAGGATAGGACACTTATCAACTACATATTATTGTCCAGAGGGGGCTTGCATTCAATATAAAATTACGATGTTGACACAAATCAAATATGTTCATATATGACAAATTAATTTTAAGAACTAAATAAAACACACAATTACAAACTGTAAAATTGACTATGTAAAATATTTTTTAAATATTATCAATTTTTGAAATTAGAGTTTGTTAATCGTTTGCGAGATCGCCTGGAAAATGAAGGGTCCCGGTAAAAATTTCAAGATCAGTTCTCAGGTTGTAAACCTTGGACTTCGTTGCCTTTACATTCGGTTTTAGATGTTTTTCGTCCAATAACAAATCATTTCTTGTTATAGCTAGTTTTCACACACATTTAAGAGCGGCTGTCTGTAAATATCAAAACCTCGCGGACAAACTTGAAATTTCGGATTTTCTCATATTTTGTCCAAAGACCAAGGTCTATTGTGAACTTTTATCACCAAGGAACACTTGGTGGATGATGTTTTGCTGTGAATGACTTTCAGTCAAAGCCGATGGTAAAAAAAAAGTAAAAGAAAAAGAAAGAAAAGAAAAGAAAGTTGCACAAATTGACGGGAAGAAGGTCATTTGGAGTCCCAAAAAACGTTCTACACCAAGAAAAAGGTTTTAGTACTCTGTTATTTTTTAAGATTAAAGATATTTTAACAGTTATGGAATTTAAGTGTTGCCAAATTTGGGTTATGATTTTTCAATCTTGCTATTAGGTAACATTTGACCTAAGAGTGATTTCGGGAAATGTCCGTTTTGTTCCTTCTATAATTTGGTAGTAGTCGTTTAGTCACGACGTCCCCCGCACTCACATACCATAAAGACGGGACGGGAGGTGGGACGGGGAAGAGGCTCCGACAGAAGTTCATATTTTTACCCAAAAATATCCTAATATCAGAATTTGTCTACCCAGATAAACAATCCCTAGTGTTTTGCATTAGCAAATTTTATCCGTTTTAAGATATCCGAAATAACCCATAAAACCACACAAACAGTAAATTGCGCTTATTGATTGAGTTATTGCTTTCAGCTACTGAAAAATAAAATACCCAAATCGTTTCTGTTTTTTTCTCATGACTCAGCTTCTTTCATAGACCCAAAAACCACCTTTCGGCTAAAATTTCAGACACTCAAAAACAATGAATGAATGATCCTCGGTTCCAGTCATTAAAAAATCGGGATGGTGCCCGAGGGTCGCGCATAGGTTGAAACTCCCATGGATCAGTGTCAGGAGTTCCAATCCTTATTTAAGCTTAAATTTATTTTTCGATGATGTGAACAAACATTTACATGGTATAGTGAATGTATTAAAATCGTGGTTTTTTTTGTTGTTTTTTTTGCTGCTTTTTAAAAGAGAAAATTAAACATGCTAACTTGAATTGACGACTGTTGCAGCATTGTTTATAAATTCAATATTTTTTTAAAATGATGGTTTTAAAGTTTTATAAGCTAAATATTATAATACAACTACGAAATTCTTTGATAACCGACTTGAAAATTATAATCAGAAATTACAAAAGCAACTCCGATTTTCTTCTAATTGCAACAAATCGTAAATTAAGTTACGTTTTGAGAAACGATTGCGTGCATGACAAACACATTGGAAACACAAAAAATGGTGTCATTTTTGGCTTCTCTCCAAGACGCGCATTTTAATTACCCAAGCTGAATTTTTTATATCTTTTAGTAAAACACCTTAGCTTCATTTAGCTATAAATTTTTCTTTGAAATTCCATGTACCA
>JAPEIX020308632.1:0-14482 GCA_026122405.2 Zoanthus sansibaricus
ATTGTGCCTGGAATTTCCTTAATGACTTCGATTTCCCTCTTGAACCAATTTCCTTTTATGTACAGAAGGGTAGGGGAATTACATATCTGTGTGAGCTCCAGTCCCCAGGGGAAATACACCTACTTTCCAACATTTAAAATGTAATATCCCTACCAATCCCCAGGGGTTGGGAAGTGGGGGAAACAACTGACTAGTGCATAAGCAGGGGCGGATACAGGATTTTAAAAAGGGGGGTGGATAATTTTTTAAAAAAATCGCAGTATAAAAAAAAACCCCATGAAATTATAACTCATAAAAACTTTTGAGTGCAAGTAAATTTGGGATATAGATACCTACATTAATTGTGCAAAAGGGATGTTGAAGCCATCCTTCTTGGGTGTATTGCCATATACTTCTCACACACCTGGTCCTGACTAATCGGAACAAAATTGCTATGCATCGCAATGCAAGCTAAGTCAGAGAGACATTCAGTTGTCCAAACCGGATCAAGTAAGTCTTGGAGGGTTCAAAAAAGGAAAGGGTCCCTGTGGTCGCCTGTTAAAAGCTCGCTCCCTTGACAGAAAAAAAACTTTAACTTCAAAAAGGAGGGGGGGAGGTGGAAATCTACCCAATCCACCCCCCTTCCTGTATCTGCCCCTGATAAGAGTCTAGGAATGGTCACCCGAGTAGCAGATGCAAGGGAATTGGGGAGAGGTGGAGGGAATTTGGGCAGAGACTGATGAAGAATGGTAATGGCCGGTCGAAACTGATTGTAAAAAAGGCCCAAGGCCAAGCTTCATCATTGTTGAACATTAGGTCAGCCAATGCAAGTCTTTTTGGACAAAATTATTTTATGCAATGTTACTTTATATATATTAGATTTTCTGCTGATGGTAATTTTTTTTTCTTTTTTCCACATTGTCCAATGCTGTGACCATAGGAGTTGCAACCTTTGTTAAGGACCCCATGTCCTACTGTTGTTTCTCCCTGTGTTGCTGTCTACAGATTCTTCATAGATAAACACATCAATACACCAATACATCAATTCATCAATACATCTGCAGTACATCAATGTATCAATACATAAATAAGCACACCATGGAACATTAAATGTTTTTTAATTTTATTGTCATTCTGTGATCATATAAATATCACCCAATTGATAAACATTTCTCTCACGTCTTTACACAACAAATGCGATAACAGAGTAAATAATTTACTTAAGAATTTCAAAGTGTTTACAAATTGAATTGATTTTCTTGGTTGTTTTTTCAATCAATTACTCAAAATGGTTTCTTTCGGTGCTAATGCATTAACTATAACAATTAAAAATTGCAAGGCTATTGTAACAGCCTGTGAATTATTTGCTGTATTTAAAAGTAAATCACATCAGGTCCTTCAAACTAGAAACTGTAAAACATTTTACAACATGCTAAGAACACATGTGTGCTTGAGAAAAGGTGAATAATTCCTTTTATCTTGTACAGTGCATAAAATCAAGTGCATAATATGTCAGTTAATTAGTGCATGTTGGCAACCAAAATAAAGATTATATACTTACAAGGAAATTTTCAATTACGTTTACATCAAATAGCAAATTTTGTGTATCTTCAAGAAAATAATTTCCCTGTATGGCAATCCCCAAAACTTAATAAAAAATTCATTTCAGCGCCTCCTCGAAAATAAAGGGTTTTTTAGTTATATAAAATATGCTTATCTGCATGGTTGAAAATATTGGTTTTTAGCATCAAGGGTACCAAACCAGAATTTAAATGAAAGAAAATAATTACAATTGTGCGCACATTTTTGCCTGAGCAACAAAAGCAATCAATTCAAATTTGGTTTAATTTTAGAATGAAAATTTGCGTGTAAAAAGCTAATTACAAAAGCTGTGGATAAATTTATCTGATTGAAATCTCTGAAAAAAAGGAAGGAACCAAACGAATAATAAATAAATATCAGAAAATTTGTTAGATTGGTTAATTAATTAATGTTTTTAAAAAGACGAATAACATAAAATCTTTTCGGTATATAAAGTTCACAAGTGGAGAACTGTCTTTAATGCCCAGTTGTTTAAAATCTGATTAGCACTAACCCAGGGTTAATTTTTTAGACCCTGATTCGAGGTGTAATTTTGGTTAGATTTTTTCTAAAAAATAACACGTAAAGCCTTCCTTAGAAACCGGAGATAAGCGCCGACTCTATGGGCCACTTAGTTCGTAAAGAATTTAGCTTTTTCTTAGATAAGTAATTTCTGTCGGTAATTTTGCTTAACCAAAGTTTAATCCTAACCAGCATATGAAAACTTCACTTCAGCTCAGAATTTGAACTCGAGATTTCCCGTAGCTTCACGATATAATGAGAAATATAGCGACGATACAAAGAGTATCGCTTTGGAGTTTAGTTGTTTTAACACTGAGGTTTTCATAAAAATTAAAATTTACTTTGAAAGTAAAATATTTTCAATAACCTTACGAAACAGGCAATGAATCAACAATTCGTTTCGATTTGTTCTATTTTGTTTATATACCACTGACGGTGCGTCAAAGAAAGCCTTTTAAATAAAACAAAGTAATTTCTTCGAGATTTTCCCATTACAGAACTCTCTTTTCAACATTAAAAGCTAATCCGCAAACCCCAAAACAAACAAATTGATTTGTTTTGTTTTATTGAAAAAGATTTAAAAGCTTTTTTCAAAACAAATGTATTTTAGGAAATGGAGAAGCAGCATGCAATGCGAGCTATCTTAGTCTAACTTCGTGAAGATAACCAAGATTTTGAGAAAAGCAAGTCGTTCACTAATAAAAAAAAGATATTTTATTATGAACTGAACTAGCATTTTCATTTTTTTTAACCCTGAACATTTTGAGCCCTTTCGTTTGAAGATTCCCATGATCCACATTAAAATACAGAGTTTACCTGCTTACATAATCATTTAAGCCCATTACTTAAAAAGGCATATATAACTCATAAGTAAAACCAACACAATCAAGAAACGCCGGTTTTACTAGGTCAACTAAATGAGACAGATCAATTCACTATTACTCCAATGCCTTCATCCTACGCGTTCTTATAAACTTCAGCGTGATTTTCGCAAGGTTTCTATAGCTATAGTTGAGGGCTAGCCGAATTTCCTTGCATGGTGGAAAACAGGCTCCGCCGTATTAATAATGTAACTTCTCGCGAAGATAATGAAGTCAGTTCATAATTCCGTAATTTCACTTCATTCGTTTTGTAAGGTAATTTCACTTTAGTTTTTAGAAACTCGGTGCATCAGGGCTTGGTACGCGAGAAATATGAATTTCACCTTCTTCGTCTTCAGAAAAAATTGACAGTTCTTTGCTTCGCGGTGAAGGTGACTCTTTCTTCTCGGGAGGATATTTGACAAAATGCATGGTGGTTTGAAGGCCATCTGGAGTTGTTAGAAGATATGTTGTGGGCACAATAGGTAAACTGGACTGTCGTCGAAGTTTGTATCGGAGTTTTTCTGTCCAGGTGTTGGAGATACGCGATTGCTTCCTTAGAACTGCTCCCTTTTGGACGTCTTCTTGCGAAGATGTTCCATTTGTTGACTGTGTTGGATCTTTCTCGTCGCTCTTTTGGGTGTTGCTAGTGATCATCTCTTCTGCTTTTAACTGAGGTGTTCCACGAGAGATTTCACTTTTTCTTTGTGTTTGATTCTGTTCCGCTTCCTCGTCTACTCTTGAAATTTGGCTGTTCAACTTAATCTTCAAGGGTGATCTAGAGACGTACGGAGAAGAAATTTGAATTGTAGATGGCAGGAGAGTTGCTCTTTTGCAGTTTTTGCCTGCGGCGGACTCATTTTCGAAAGCGTTTGTCTTACGTAACAAAGAACCTGTACTAGACGCCCTTTGAAGCGTCGGAGTACCTGTTCGCTTCTTGACGAAACCACACTTTGCGCACTTGGGAAAACGTGCTTGAGACTCCTTGACTTCGTTGCCATGCTGATTTGTGTTGTTGTTCAAAGCAGCAAGAATTATCTTCTCCTTTTCGCTCTTGTTGTAGGAAATCTTGACTTTGTGAAGCAACCTTTCGATGCAAGGTTTGTGGAACTCTGTGGTATATACCATTGCGTTTCGGAAATCTTGAACCAACACGTCTGTCAACATCGTCTTTTTCTTGTTTGTATTTAGCTTTTCATGACGTTTGAAGTCCCCGCGCTTGGCAGAACTTTGATCGATAATTTCCGTAAAATAATACTGTTCTGGCAAGGGATTTGGCAAAATAAAACTTGGAGTACGTACCCCTACAACAGGAACTCCGTAAGATTTAGCAATTCCGTACTGGTTTAGATAAAAGCTATCTTGAATGGTTTCTTTAGTGAAAATGAAAACAAACACGTTTGAGCGAGCAATTGTTTGGAATGTATCGGTAAATTCGTTCCTCGGATCAAGAGTATTGGCGGTGGGATGTGTGCGAATACTCCAATAAACCGCCAAGTTACTGATGATCAAGTTCCTGAGGGAAGATTTCTCGAGAGAAGAAGGCTCGCTTTGTTCTCCGCACACAAAAATCACTTGGTTCCCATGCACGGAATTCATGTTACTGTGTTTGTTAGTTTCCAATTTGTGACTGACGTGCACAAGCCAAATCGAACCGAAGAAGTTAATAATCCGATAACCACTGAAATTCGTAAATAAAGACCGCTTGTCTATTCAGCTTCACAGAAATTCATTCACTGAAATTAAAAAAAAAAATTGCAAGAATAAAGTCATAACTTTTGGGTGATGGGAACTGATATAAGTTTTTTTTTTTCTTTTTTTTTTTGCCGGATAGATTAGTTGTTTACGAACTGTTTCGTTGGAGATACTTTCCAATCTCAATTTGCATTCATCTTTAAAACAAGCAAGCTAGAAATGAATTTTTGATACAAGCTATATTTTTTCCCAGTTTACAGGAAGCAAATTGAACTTTTAACTAAGTAAAATATTTATAAAGCTATTCTTGCTATTAAAACGTTGAAGTGATTTTGCGAAAGTTTTCATAATCTCCAAGACTTTGAATTTATCTTAATCCTAAAGCCGGAATAAAGAATTAGCAAGACACTCAGTTTGTCTTCCTGTCTAGAATATTTTTTGATTCGATTCGCACAAATATTCAAATTTGAGTGAAAATTTAGGGAATGTTAACGAATTATATTACAGTCAAATCATAATTCAAAATTTGACGGATAAGTTCGCGATACCTTTTTCAGTTTGCGTTGTCGTGGTGTCGTTCCTGGATTGGAGATTAAATTTTAAGCGAACATGAAAATATAACTGAAAAAACCCCAAGTAATATGGCTCCCTCGAAATCTTTTTTTCGCTTAGGAGTCAGGCTCCGTCTTTAAACTTCGTTAGTTATCGTTTTCGATAACGAAGTAACGCAAGTTAAAAGATATAATTCAAAATTCTTTTCGTGTCGATTGGCCTCCGTTGTGTTTATAGCTCTTCGACCAGTCAGCACCTGTATCATTCATAAACAATGACTTTGCCAAACGCTCGTTCTCATGAAAATTCAAAACCGATCTTAAAAATTGATCAAAGCTGTCATTTTTCATTTAGCGCTATATCTTTGTCTACGCAACTTATTCAAGTTTTGGCAGTTTCGATTGGCTGATAGTTTGAGTAGACTTCAAGAAGTATACTGAATGGACACTTTTTGCAAAAATGAATAACTTTGACTGGCTTATCAAAATAGAACGATAGAACGAGAAAAAAAAAGTAAAAAAAAAGTGGGCGTATTTGCCACGGCTTTTACATGCAAAGAAAAAAAAACAGCGTTGAATTAATCTTTATACTATTATCTCGAGGAAATTTTATTAGATTTTCATCCGGCCCTAAGCAGACAAATTAAAAGTTGGTGTAGGTTTTTAAATCTTTAGGCTATCAAATGTTCGAAAAAAAACCAAAATCCGTAAATCTTGGAAAAGATGCAGATGTTATTTTTTTTTAATGCCCGGCTAGTTTATGATTGGCTCCGCTGTTCCGAAAGCACTTTGTTTTGGAAACAAAGCAACTCTTCAAAAAAGAAAGCTGTCCGTTTGTTTCTTTCAGTAAAATCTTGGAAAGCAACACGAAATTAAAACACGATACAGTTTATCAGATAAAGAATAAAAATACTTCATAAACTTGTAAATAATTAAGTTTTTACGCGTTAATATTGCATGAGTTATAATTCACTTCGCACAGGTCTTTATATATTTAGCTAAATCCTTTACGAGCCTAGTGGCCGGGCATGGAGCCGGTTCTTATCTCCGGTTTCGGCTTCTTGTGTACGTACCGTAGGCATAGTAACATAGGTTACGTAAATGCAGTTTTAACCAATGAAAAACACTAAAATAAAGCTTACTCCGACGCTCAACCAATCAAGAAACACTCCCTCCGGTACGCACAGAAACAACGTCCCCAGTTTCTGTAATCCATCGCAAGTTAGCCCCCAGGAGGCGCTGGTACTCATTTACCTACATCGGAAGGGTGGAAAGCTGAGTTGGCTTAGGCGGAAAAGAAGGTCACACACATATTCGATTCTCGGCAGAAGCGGGAATTGAACTGGGGACCTTTTTTGGTCGGAAATCAAAGATCTTACGTCAATCATGCCGGGTGAGTAATTGATACTCATCATTGCGCATGCGTTACGTTCGACAAGGAAAACGCATTCCTAATTTCATGTTGAGCGTTAAGTGTCCCGTGGCCCCGAAGCAGCAAAATTTGAGATTCATTTAAGGATCAAAATGGTCGCCCCACATAATTTCGCAAGGCAAAAAAACTGCTTCGGACTTAAAATGATAACATTACATAACACTCTTTTTTTTTTTATAAGAATACTGTTTTCGGAACGAGACTGGAAATTTTATTTTTTGGCCGATTTTAGGCTGGAAATATTCTTACGAATATTCTCAATTTCAGGAATATCGGGGACATGAAATTTTCGTTTTTAAAGTACCTATGAAGTGGAAAATGTTTTTACATTTCGAAAGAGATCATTGAAAACGTATTAAATACAGAAAGTTTCAAAGACTTTAGATAAAATGCCTGATTAGCTAGCTCGTTGTGCATTCAAGGTATCAAATTCTTCGTTTCTGTGACGTAATCTTGTTTGCAAACGTCAAAAGCGATAAGAGAGAAAATAGCAAGTTTAACTCATATCTCGAAACTGTTTCACAGCACGGAATTCAAACTCAAGCTGTTACAAGAAAATGATTCTATCTTTATTTAGAAACCATTTTATCAGGTTGTAAACTGTTTTTAACTTGAATAAGTTCATTTTTTTTATTAATTTCTCATATATTCTCTGTACTGAAGCAAACAAAATGACACTTGACATTTGCTAATTTGCATCTTAATGGCTAGGCATAGAAGTCGAAACTTCCCAGAAGCGTAGCATCCAGTCTACAGTTTATTTTCACTGTATGAAATTTTGCCTGTTTCTCTTTCTAGTCATGATCTTTTCAAAAAACCAAAACATTTTTCGCTTCATAGGTACTTTAATGACTGTTCATGAGGGAAACGGTGAGAATGGAGGGAAACAAGTTAAAACCGATGTTTCCTGGTGGAGCAGTCATTTTAAAGTGTTTTGTTGTATAGCATAAACAAAATCAACCACAGTTAGTAAATTTGTCCACTTTTGAACATGACAGTGCGACTGCAATGTTCACCGGCTAGACAACAATTTTCGAGATGTTGATCAGCCAGGGAACATTTGATTTAAACTCATCCACGTGACCTCGATTTACATTTTAACCAATGAGAGCGCGTATTCGATTCGAAAACGCACTAACTATAAAACAATTATTGTTATTACTAATAACGTTTTTGTTTTTGTCTTTGTTATCGTTACATTTTATTATTTTTCTCGTTAATGGTATTTTTATCCTTTTTATTACTAATATTGTTAGCCCAAATAAAAAACATTTGTGTTTCCTATTACATGCCCCTAAAAATTAAAGGTAGGGTTTTTTTTATCTCAAATAATTTTATTTTGCCTGAACTGCTTTCTATAACAACAGAACTGGTAAATTTACATTTCTAAGTCAATATAATGTTGATAATAGCCTGTGTACATCCGTGCCCACTGCTTCACCCCCTGCAGGATAAATTCGGGGAGGGAACGTCTGTGGCATCGTCTGGCGCACCCAATCATGTTCTGAGAACACGTGCACTTCTCAAGATTTTGAGAATGACTCTCATTGGCTGTTGTATTTTCAAATTTTTTTAAGAAAGCACGGCCTTTAATATTTTGGGAAACACTTCGATTTCACAGAGAAGTCCCAGCAACATATGAAAGGAAGCTTCTTTGAAGGGATGGTGTTTGTTGCACTGAAGGATGTATTTTTAATCTTCCACCCTGCGGTATGTTCCTTGTGACAACTTAACTGAATGCCACTATCACGAACGAGGCCCTGACCACAATGTTCACCACATGCACAACAAGCTGGCCAACATAGTCTACTTCGTAAAGTAGGATCTGGATATGCTGTACACCATGTACACTCTGCCTTAGCACAGCTGGAAGAACCTGGTAGAGTGACTTATGTTGATTATGACTGTAGGACTTCTTCAGGTTGTTAGATGTACCAGATACCAAGTTGTGAAGATCAGCTCAAAAACCCCAACAACTTGTAGTGAAGTAAGAGCTCTAGAACGTTCATTCCAGAAATCAGAAAGAAGTAAAATTAGCTTCAGAGCCAGTCAAAGAGTTCCTAAATGATGTCTTCAATCAATTAAAATTGAAGGGGAACCCCCGTAGACATTTGCTGCTGCTTCGGATGCTAGCATTTGTTCTCTGGCAGGACAAATAAAGCACATAGATCCTGATTTTGATGTGACAATGCTCTCACTGAATTAAAGAGAACAAGCAAGTTGCCCAATCAGCACGTTTGTGAAAAACACTGTCTCCAGAAACACTTTATGTTTAGTGTAAAGTGTTGTGAAAACTTCAATAGCATTTGTGGTCCACCAAGCAAGGCTAAAGATGTCTTCAGGGACCATCTAACTGATCCAGCCCAGACAATTTTTAACTATTTGGGAATCTTTTTTTATCCATTAATTTTAGAACTGAAGGGGTTTCCAAGTTTGAATTAATTTACAATAAATGTGTGTTTACCTGATAATATTTACTGTAGTTCAGACCTAAATATAAATATGAAACTTTTTTCTTTTCCGGAATCAGAAGGAACACCAAGAATTGGAAATGTTTTTGCTATCAAGAAAACTACAGGGGCAAGAAATACCATGGAAAACCATTTTGTCCAAGTTCCCAAAATGCAAAGAATTTGAAAGTTATTAGTGAGGTATAAATAATTTTTCCGCATTTTTGAGCTGGCAGCAAAATGTTCACTAAGGCCCTTTCCCCAAACACAAATCCCTTAAATTCTTTTTAAATATAGGAAAAGGATATACCTGGAACAACATCTGTTCTCCTCCTAAGATTTATATTTTGGATTTCAGTGTGAGGAATGTCATAAGTGTTGGTGTCTTTAGACCAACCCTCTTAGCCAAATGAACCAGATATAACGGGCTTCAAATCGAGCAATTTAAATTACTACTGTAGCGCCTTAACTAAACCAAACTGCTCTTTTAATCTTTTAACAAAAACTTGGCACAAAGCTAAAGCGTTCGGTAAGAATAACAGTTGTAATAGCAGTAATAAGAAGTGTTAACCCCTTGGGGACGAACCACACATATATGTGTGGAAAATTACCTCGCTGCTTTATTGCAGCTATTTTTGGTCTTTCTGTAAGGAATTGGTAAAGTTAAAGAGAAAACCACTGCTGGATATACGAAGGCTCATGTATGTGCAAAAAACTTGCTCTAAACCTCAATTTGCGAGTTTTAAAGAATATTTCTGCTCGCTTTTGCATTCGAATTTTTTCAGACCTTCAAATATGGAGTTACATAGAAAAATGAAGCGGAAATGCCAGCTACTTCATCGTCTGAGTTGACTTTTGTGGATGATGATGACTTGCCAGTAGCTTTTCTTCGTATCGCCCACGAGTATCCAGAAAACAAAGCACCTTTAACTGTCAATAGCAGCGATTCAGAAAATTCGAGTGATGAGAGTAAAGACGAAAGCAATGACAGTGAAGGTAATTCTGATGAAGTCTACTCGAATCTGAGATGTTTCTCTTGCATACAAGCCCCACCAGATGAAGAGGTTGGTATGAAAGCTGGCATGCCTGAAAATTCTACTTGTCTTGACTTTTTTGAACTGTTCTTCACTCATGATGTTTATAAAATAATTTTGGATGAGACAATTCGATTTGAACGCCAAAAAGGTCAACTTAAAGATTCTGTAGCAGGAGATTTACGGAGTTGCAGTGTTGAAGAATTGAAAGCAGGGCTTTGTCTTACCTTAGCTAAGGGCTTGGCGAAGAAAGTCAATTTGAAATCTTCTTGGTCAACTAATTCAGTCACCAAAACTCCACTATTTACAGAAACTATGTCTAGAGATTGCTCCCTTACAATTTTGCGATATCTGCATTTTGTAAATAATGACAATGCACCAGAGCCTGACGTAAACAGGGATAAACTGTGGAAAATATGACCATTTCTAGCCAGCTTATTGCCACGTTTCACTACTGTGTATGCACCATCACAGAATTTATCCTTGGATGAAACTTTGATCAAACTCAAGGGACGTGTCCAAATCAGGGAATTTTTGTCTTTGAAAAGAAATTGCTTTGGCCTGAAGGGATTTGTTATTGCTGATTAATCAAATGGCAATGTACTCAATACCATAATCTATACAGGAAATGAGGGGCCAACAGCTAGCAAAGACCTCGCTTCTCGAGTAGTACTGGAACTCGTAGAGCCATACACAAATTCAGGGTACCGATTGTATGTTGACAATTGTCATACCTCAGTCTCACTATTTTTGGAGTTTGAGAGGTATTCTTGCCTGTGGAACTGTAAGGCCAAACAGAAAATATTTACCTAAGGATATTGTGGATGCTAAGCAGCAACAAATCAAGAATTTAGCTCGAGGTCAGTCACTTTTCACACAAACTGGAAATCTTGTTGGTGTGACCTGGAAAGACAAAAAGAATGTACACTTGTTACCCACTCTCCCAGAAGGTACAGATATGGGCCAGGTGGAGAAGAAATTAAAGTCCCAAGGACGAAGGGAAAAAAACAACTTTCCCCAACTAAAGTTGATTCAAATGTATAATCCACACATGGGAGGGGTTGATTTAGGTGACCAAAGGATGACAACCTGCTCCAGGTTGATGAAAGGCAGTGTATGGTACTACAAGATCTCCTTTTATTTGTTTGAGGTAGCTGTGCTAAATGCCCATATTATTTACCAGAATTTAGGTCATCAAAGTATCACTCTAGACCAGTTCGAGGAGAAACTTGTGCAGCAGCTTATTGGTGGACACTGCGTTCCCCAAGACAATTTGCAGCTCGCCAGGAGTGGAATATTGCAGCACACTTGCTTCAATTGCAGTTTTACTACCCTGTGGAAACTTAAAATCGCAGAGATTGCAAAGTGCACATTCAACGTGTTGGCACTTGCTATCAGTGTGGAAGATGTCATGGCATGTGTCAATATCCATGTTTTACAAGATACCACACATTACGTGACTACCTGTTTGACGATCCATCAAGAGATGTCCCTAAATGGCTTAAGTATGGAAATGGTAGACCAAGGGCTGGCCCTGGTAGGCCACGACAAAGACGATCCAGATGAGGCAGCTAAGTAGTATCCTAAATTACCAATAGTTTGATATTGTCATTTTTTGTAAATACTTTGCTCGAATTTTTGCTCATGTTTTCAACGTTAGATGATCTTCCAGAACAAGATGAAACTAAGAAAACACATTATATTACTGTTTATTAGTGTTATAAGGTTATATAAAGTGACTTTAATTGTGCAGATTCCATCCCCAAAAAGGTTTTTGAAGGCTAACAGCTTACAAATTAGAATTTGCAATAATTCCCCTCCATTTTTTTAATATTCTAAGATTTTTCATATTTTTTTTGTAATTGGTATTCAATGCTGTTATATACAATGTTAAAGAGCAGAATCTCTTCTTTCCAGACATGTATAGGATTCTGGGGTTTCTGTAGATTAAAAAGAAGTAATGACCCAAGAACTTCAGCAATGTTATTAATATAAAAAAATCCCTCCCCCAGTCCCCGAGGGGTTAAGAAGGAACTGCACTTTAGTAAATAAAATAGCGTCAGAATGTCTTTCAGAAACAGCAGAACTGTTACAAAAATTCAACATGACAACGACGAAACACCAATGAAATTGTTTAAAAAGATGAAAGTCATAACTCAAAATAAAGATAAAGCAAGAAGTATAATAAATGAATAGTTGAAATAGTTAAAAGGTCGTATGAGAAGAGAGACAGTTCCTACTAGCTAGATGGTGGGAAGCAGGAGGTTGCTGAAGAAGATGCCAAGAACTTCCACCTCTCTACCACCAGCTGCCCCAGTGTCAGGCATCAGTGAAACAGTTTTGAAGAAGAAAAAATTTCCTGAGTTCATTGCCCTGCCCAAACAAAGAACTGGTAGAACAGTCAGCTCTAAGACCAGGAAACAAGACATGATAAATGCCTTGTCGAGCTCAGATACCTTACCAGGGCCTGAATAACAAAGTCAAATAAAAACGGCTCCTTTAGGAGCCACCAAATCAGAGAAAGAGAATAACCAATATTACATTAAGTCTCACTTCCTCAACTGAATTTGTATATTGAACAGGTTAGCATTCTCCCTTTTCCCCCCCCCCTTCCTCTTCCTTCACCTCACATCCATTTGAAAATTTGATGCCCAAAAGTCACTGTATACCAGTTGCTAAAAACAAAATATATTCCTTGTTGTGAAAAAACGCCACTACTCGCCCATTTTTTGTTCTTCAGCTGGTGCTGATATTTGCAGGCTCAGACCACGTTTTAAAATAATAGAAACTAGATTCGAGCCAGAAAGAAATGGAAAATGTTTTCGTTTTTAAGTGTTTATTAGTTTTGTTGTTTTTATGATTAAATATGAAAATTCAATCACTGAGAGTCTTCGAAACATTCCTGCTCATAAATGACATAAAACATTTTTTATATGTTAAATGAGAATTATTCTTTCTTCATTCAGGTATGTTGCAAATTTACAATTTTTAGTCAATGCAAAAAAACTTATAAGAAATCTAGTTTTTAAATACTTAAAAACTAGACGCCTGCAAGCGTTTACTTGGGCTACCTAGTATACCATAGAAAACAGATTATCTTGTTACAAGGATGCTGCATACAACATACCGTAGGCTGTCTAGGTTTCATACCGAATTATTACAAACTTTATGCTACTGAATTAGGATAAAATTTAAACCAGAGAAAGATAACAAAGAGCAAGCTAGTAGATTCGAATAACGACAAATAGAATGTCTCCTCCATTCCCTGATCATGTGCTCTTTATAACAGGAAGTCAATGACGACAATAGATACATACATACCTACAGACATACATAAAAATAAAACCTACAAATAAAAATGTTTACCCAAAATCCTAATTAATAGCGGCGAATTCTGTTGCTGAAAAAAGTTTTATTTTCATTTGAAATTTAGTTCAAAGTTTACAATTTCACTTGTCAAAATGTCAAGTTGCCAATTTAAAATTTTGCACGGTTTGAAACTTTGATTACGCTAGAAAACATGCAGAAAATATCAATCAAGATCCTATCCATTTAGGAATAAGTACAAGTTTATTTTGTTCCTTTCGGAATAAATATAGGTTATATCATCAATCCTGCGAAGTCCGAAATTGGCATAGTCAGTCAGAAAATTCTACAAAGGATCAACACTAAGGTCGTGGCAGCAACCAACCTAAAACAATGGAAAAATACACATTCTGTCATTGAATGGTTTAAGAAGATGCCAAACAAGCAGTCAGACTCATATGCTTCGATAAAGTCAAGTTCTATCCCTCTATTTCTGAAGATCTCTTGAGGAAAGCCCTTGAGTTCGCCACAACGCACACCGAGATATCGGAACATGAAAGAAACATTATCCAAGCTAAGTGCTCCGTTCTATTTAACAAAGGTGAGGTATGGTGTAAACGTTCAGGCGAATTGCTATTCGATGTGATAATGGGGAGCTATGGTGGGGCAGAAACATGTGAATTAGCCAGTTCCTATCAGTTCCTACTTGCTGTCCCAACTACCATCAGAGTTTACCAATAAGATCGGTCTATACTGCGATGACGGAATGGCTGCACATGTCGCAACACCGAGACAGATTGAAAATATCAAGAAGCACATCTTAAGACCTTCAGCAATAATAACCTCAGGCTGACCATCGAGGCCAATAAGAAATGTGTCAACTATCTTGATGTCACACTTGACCTTAGCACTGGGTGTTTCAAGCCATACATTAATTGAAGAGCATCCAACATTTCTTCAGACAAGAAGGCATTCAACACATCCCCACGACCCTACCAAGAGGCATTAGACAAAAGCGGTTACAACTTTCGGCTAAAATTCAACCTAAGACCACCAAGGGCCAAACGCAACA
>JAPEIX020309125.1:0-14480 GCA_026122405.2 Zoanthus sansibaricus
CAGGCAAGATTCCAGAGAGTTAAAATAAATTGTAGAGATACTACGCGTCTGGGAAGATTCAAGTTCTGTGGCTAGCCGTTGAGATGCAAATTAGCAAATGTCACGCGTCATTTTGTTTGCTTTAATACAGAAAATATGTGAGAATTTAATAAAAAAATCAAACTTATTCAATATAAAAATAGTTTAAAACCTGATAAAATGGTTTCGAAATAAAGATAAAATCATTTTCTTGTAACAGCTTAAGTTTGAATTCCGTGCTGTAAATCAGTGTCGAGGTATGAGCTAAACTTGCTATTGTCTCTCATGTCGCTTTTGAAGTTTGCAAACAAAATTACGTCACAGAAACGAAGAACTTGACACTTTGAATGCATAATGAGCTAGCCAATCAGCGTAAAACCTGCAAATTTGGGCAGCTATATCTCAGAGGCATTTTATTCAAAGTGTTTGAAACTTTTTGTATGTAATACTTTTTAAATGACCTCTTTAAACATGTACAAACATTTTTTACTTCATAGGCGCTTGAACAGGAGCGGTCTGTCACTACTAAATTCTGCTTTTGAGATCACTGACCAAAAAAAATCGATCAAGGTGAAACCGGAAGCGATTTTTCATTTTAAAACGGAAATTACACCATGAAAGGAAGTCGTAAACGAATTGGTTATTTTTCCATCACCATTAGAAGGATTAGGACATTTACATACGAAAAACCCACAACTGATACATTCACTTTAACTTGGTTTTAGAGTAGATAGCACAGCCCAGGGCCCTATAATTACCAGACATATACTCTACCCAGTAAACTATAAGAATGCAGATGGTGAGCGATCACTTTAACTTGGTTCTAGTGGATAGCATAGCCCAAGGCCCTCCTGATTACCGGTCAGATAACCAATCAAGTAAGCTTTGAGAACTCCATGGAGAGTGGTCACTTAACTTTGTTCATGTAAATGGTACAAATTGTAAACGCCCAATATGCTAGTGACCGGAGGCGACGACCCGTAATATACTTAGAGGAGAACTGAATGCTAAAACTAACCTATTTTTATTTGAATCTGTTTGTGTAGTAGCTTAACTCTGTGAAATTTTTTTTTAATTAGTCGAATAACATTGAGAAATTTAATATAGAAAAGCAGAAAACTCTCAAGAAAAGGTTTAATACCGTGGTCGCAAATAAGCTTGTCAGCGGTGTGGTATGACGTAGGTTATGATATTCAGAGCATAAATATGACAGGTCGCTTTGAAATTTTGATATTTTTTGGGCAATCTAGTTCTTGCGAAGTTTTTTCTTTAATACCAGCCAAATGCCGTACAGTAACCATGGTTTTTCCTCGTTTTAATCATCCTAATATCGCAACCGACGTCATAACCAACCGCTGACATCACATATTAAGCCGCCGATCAAATTTTGTTTATTCGTTGCAAAACATAAAATTTTTCTGAACTGCTCGACTAACAGCTTGAAAAAACCTCATATAATTGTTCTACTATGTCTAAATTTTCAAACGATGAAAAGTCAATTTTAGGGTTCAGTTCTCCTTTAACATCTTTCGCTCAATCGTAGGTTGAAGAAAACCGTCGTTATCGTGTACATAGGATGTATGAAAAAGCTGGAGATTCAGTCTTTATTAATTCACGTGAAGTGTTTAGTCGGATGCAGCTCACTCAAGGGCGGTATGTTGTAGTGCCTTCAACGTACGAGCCGGGAGTAGCAGGAAACTTCTTACTTCGGATTTTTACAAGGGAAAGATCATGTGGAAAGTAAGTAAAATCAACAAATAAATACAACTTTTCCGTTCCGTCCCAATGTGTTCCTTTGTACGAAATATAAACTTTAAGTCATTTTTTTCTAAGAAGAAAAAAAAAACAGTCCTGTAATAACTTAGTGCTAGAAATTGTTTCTTTATGTAATGCACCTCTCGGTGTTTTGCCGGTTTGGGGGAGCAATTTGATAGAAGTGTGTTGCCCTGGGAAGAAGTTTTGACAACAGATGATGACTTTTTAACTGCAGATTATATTGTCTAAGAAAGGAGATTTTTACATAATTTGATTATCCATTCATACACCTGGGTGGATTTTTACATTTGTGAAGGCAAAATGTCAAATCCCCATCCCTTACCCGCCTTTTTCCCTTACGGGCAAAGCATTGATAGCTGCAAAACTTTACCTTTGCCGGTTTATGTTACTAGGATGCTGGCAAAGGAGCACTCCACCGGAAGTAAGATTTGGTGCTGTTTCCCGCGTTGTAGGGAACCAAATTGCGTCTTGACTGTGATGGTAAAGTCAATCAGCGGTCTCCAGAAACGAAGTCATCTTAGTTTGAGTGAGTCACACTATATTAAAAAAAGTCCTAATGCTATTCAAAGTGATCAAGAATACTTGTCAAACCATGAAGCGTACAGTCCTATTCTATTGATTGATTGGCTTAATTGAATGATGGACTTTGTTGGACGATAATTTATAGTACTGTTTGGTTTGACTTAATGAATTGGAAGGTGGAACTTGTAGAATGGAAATCTATATAATATTGTTTGGTTGGACTTAATTGGAAGTTGGATTTTGTTGGACAAAAATAGGTGTGGTATTGGTTGGTTGGACCTAATTGAATAATGGACTTTGATGGAGGGTGATTTATTTGACTTAATGAAAAGTTGAAAATTGTTGGACGGAGATGTATATAGTGTTGTTTATTTGGACTTAATTGAACGATGAACTTTATTGGATAATGATGTGTATAGTACTGTTTGTTTGGAATTAAATGAATGATGGAATTGGATCGATAGTGATCTAGAGTACTGTTTGCTTGGACTTAATTGAATGATGCACTTTGTTAGAAGGTGATTTTTATTTAGTACCGTTTGTGATCTATAGTGCTGTTTGGTTGGACTATGTTTAATGGTTTCAGACGCTTTGGTTGTCTTAGGCTTTGTTTGATGATATTGAACTTTGTTCAATGATGTTAATCTAGTGTTACACTTTGTTGAATGATGAACTTTGTTAGATGTTGTTTGACGTTTCAGAGGTTTTAGAATTTGTTGATTTTTTTGGTTTTAATTAAATGATGAAGTTTGTTGTTTGATGTTGGATTTTACCGGCTTTGTTGGAGTATGTTAAATTCTGATTAACCTCATGGTCGGTATGGATTTTTGCTGTTTAGTATTGAATTTTTTTACCGTACCATATTCAAACCATAGATCATCTAATGCATTATAACTTTAGTCCGGACATGATCATGAAAGTAACGGATTATAAAAATCATGAAAGGTTGGTGGGATTCCTTCAATAAAGACCGCAGTAATCGCCGTAAACGTCTAAAATATCCCTGGAAGGTCTTTCAAGATTTAAGACCAAATATTAGTGATGATAATAGCCCTAAGCGTTTTCTTTTTCCAGACTTTGTTATTTACAGTGATATCCATGTTTTGTCTACAGCACCCGATCCTTTCGTCATTATTAGATGCGAAGGAAGGAAAGTTAGTCTTCCGGTAAAGAAAAACACTAAGAACCCACAATTCAACGCGGGTGCTCTTTACTACGTCCGCCGTCCTCAAACAGCCAAAATTGTTGTACAGGTTTGTCTTCATATCTTCCGTAACGATAATCATTGAGGCTTACTTTATTACCCAAGTTACTTGAAAGTGTTTAGCTTATTGTCATGATAATTCTGTGCAAATACAGCTCTATTTCTCACAGTTACCATTAACTAAGAAAAACTTTTAAAGAAAGCTATTTAAAAAAGTAAATGTATGAAATTTTCAGTCCTATCGGTATCCAATTGTCATTTTAAACAAGAATTGTCAAGTTTTTTTGTTTTAAAATCGGAAAAACTAGCTTCGTCCACAAGCAAATGCAACTCGTCAATGATTCCTGTAAAAGATGAAGATCGCTATCCCAGATTCCCTCTTCTTTTTTCACAACCTCGTTTCCAGGGTCTCTCTCTCCCTCTTGAGAAAGACCCTGGGAATGAGGTCGCTTTTCTCAGTTTATATTTATTTTTGAACAAGTAAGACGTTAATAGTAGCAAACAATTCAACTATTCTTCGCAAAACAATCAAATAATCAAAGTTAAGATGGGTTAAGTGGCAAAACATAAGAAGAACAATGTGATTCGAGACACTAGGACAGAACAAAAAACAGCATTTTCCTAAGCATAAAGAACAATAACAGTTGTAAATTTTAGAGTAAAAAATACTTTTGACAAACTGGTTTAGAACTGATTTAGCCTGTCTACAATTAGTTTTGATTAGCGTACGAGGCTTCGCTTAGAAACCGATTAGAACTGCTTTTGATCGTTTGACGTGCAAAGCAGGCTGGACAATTTTTAACGAGTAAACTTAGTACTAGAGCACATAGATCTTTAATTAGTGGCAACAAAAAACCAACTATATTTTGAATTTTTATGACTTTACAGACGGCAGGAGTAGCTCAGTAAGTTGGGACTTTCTCATGTGCATATTTTTGTGAAACAATTGCATTTTTAACAGCAGGAGTAGCAGTGACTTTCTCACAAATAATAAAGTCCCAACTCTTATTTGTGAGAAATAATAGTTGGGACTTACTCAAAAAAATATTCAAATGAGAAAGTCCCAACTCTAACTAACCCTGCCCTCTGTAAGGTCTTAAAAATATAAAACATAGTTGGTTTCTTGTTGCCGCTAATTAAGTTTACTCGCTACTGTATCACTATTGGGTCATCTTGATCTTTTAAAATTAGGTTTGGGACTACAACTGGTTCATTGACAGTTTTATGGGTCAAATTGAGCTTCCAGTGGATGTCAACAACAAAACAATGGAGATCACAAGAGATCTGATGGGACGGAGAGGCCAGCGCAATGAAAAAATGCCAGGCACGATTACGCTGCAGATCTCGTGTTTTGGTGACCTGATGTCCATCTAACCTGATGGACACTCCCATACATCCACAGGTTTAAAAATTAGGGGTACAACTTGCTTCTCGTGTGATTATGAACAAGAGATATAACGCTATTTAAGCAGACATGAAAAACACAGCCATGAAAGGGGCACAAAAATGTTTGAGCTAATTTTTGTTTGTGTGTGTAACCTGTTCACACTCTGCTCAAAGAGCAATGCTTTAAGACAAGCACAGAAATATTGGAGCGCTATGTTTTCGTATGCTTTGGTGTTTCAAGTCTGCCCGCCATACTATGACGAATTTCGGCTCATCCTCGGTGTAAGAACCTGTGAAGTTTTTTCTTTTTTTGTCACCATTATGTTTGTTCTATCTATTGTTTTATTTTCATTGTTTTCTTTGTTCTACGTCAAATGTAAAGGTCACGGGTTCTTACACCGAGGTAAACCTAGAATTGAAATTTGGTTCTGTAACGGTCATAAAAAAAACCACAAAATTTATGAAGAAATAGGATGTTGTTTGATCGTAGGCAATCTTTTGCAACTTAGGGCGACCTTAAGAAATGTTAGGTGATATTTGGCAACTATATAGGTGACTTTTTTTTGTCTCATCGATATCTGGCAACATTATGCAAAAGTTGGCAACATTAGGTGATGTTTGGCAAGTATAGGCAACATTTATAGACGCTGCTAGGCAACATTTGAAGACATTCAGTGGCGTGAGCGATGCGAAATTTCGCTTTCCTAATCCCTATGCTTTAAGGTTAATTAAAATAGCGGCCGCTAAAGCGTATAGCATGATTGTGGCACTATAACTTTTGTTTCGTATTTTCAGTACTTGGTTTTGACCAAGACTAACAAAAATGTAGGGACCATATTGGTTATTGACTAACTAGGGTGTGGTTGTTTAAAAGACATTTAGCGTGTTTACTAGTGTACAGACCCAAATTAAACATCTTTTTAGATAGGTTAATTCCCTTTAATTTAGTTTTGATTGGTTCATTTTGATTCAAAGAGCTACCTCAGTTTTTCATCTGATTTAGGTTGGATATTTTGAGCTAAGTTGTTAGAATGGACTGGTTGTGAAACTAAGCAAACTACAAAGAAGATTACAATGTTTCTTTGTTTTATGTTGTCTGCACAGTCACGGTTAGGATCTTTTCATTTCTAGGTGTGATGCTTCATTAGACTATTGGCATCTCAAAGCTTTTTGTTACTTGAGCACGGTCAATAGGGAAAAGGAGAACAGTAACATATAACAAAGAAAGTCATATAGATTCAGAACCAATCAACTCTATTAACTTTGTTTTAAGTTTACAGGAATAGTATTTTGCAATCTATGTAACTTCCCTCAAGCGAAGAGTCTTTCTGTTTGAATTTTTTCGTAAAACCCAGCGTTTGAATTTACTGGCTTTCGAACAACCCAACCTCTAGATAATCGATGCACGAATATGCAACTCGGGGAACATTGAGGATCAGAGGGAAACAAAACTTACTGTTTCCTGAGGGGCCAGTCATTAAGTGTTTTGTTATACCTCCCAACTCAAAATAGAACAATACACGGATGTCAGCTCACGACTTTATTGCAAAATGTTACAAATCCCAGTAATTTGCATATGAAATAACTCTCAAATCATAAATGTTAAAACTTTGTTGAAAACGTTGTCAGTAGATTTAGAACTTTTGTTGCATAGAAGTTGTTCAATTTCTTCTTCAGTTCTTGTTTGAAATCGTTTGGCTGCCATGCCTTCGTAAAAATTACTTGCTTGACGCGGCTAGCATAAAGTTATTGCTATTTCGAAGCTGCACGGCCTTATCACGTGGCAATTGAAAGTTCAAGTCTTTGTTTTCCAAGAGAGTTAGTCAGTTTTTTTCACACCAGGGAGTTAGGGAGTTTTGACCCATGACACGTGACACATCCAATCGGAAAACTTATTTGAGTTAGGAGGTAGAACAGATGCATTTATTAAACAATCTGAAGTGTATTGCTTCATGACTATTTAATTATGTATAGCAGTGACTTATATCTTTGTAAACTTTGGTAAAGTTAACTCCTGTTTTGAAATAGCGTATTTTCAAATAAAAAGTATTTTGCTAGTTTTACAATTACATCACTAATATATACGGTATTTTTTAGAAAGGCTTTTGTAGCAACACTCACCTTAAACTGAATAAATAAAATATAATCTTTCATTTGTTTGTTAAATAATTAGGCTCTGCTTCTCACAGGACTTTTGGTGAAAGACACGTGATTGTAGGTACCGGAGAAAAATCTCGCCCACTTTCAAACCTACCCGTAACAACTCTCCCCTACCACGAGGGTCTTACTAGCGGGAGTCTTACTAGCTATTATGATTAACGGTTAAAATTTAGAATGTTTACGAATAACGGTCAGAGCTGTTAGAAATTTTACCGCCAATGGTTATTCTTAGTTTGAATATTTAAGTATTCATTTTTTGTGGTTTCCAAACTACAATAAAAATCAATTGGCATTGGTGTAAGACGTACTTAAGACCATTTAAAGTTTTTGGAGTACAAATCTCTAGAGTGTTCTGGAGTAGAAAAAAAATTAATTTGCATCATCACGGGAACTTTTCAATGAACAACCTTTTTGAGTGTTCATTATTTCACAACAGCCATTTCTTCAATATGGCGAACAATAATTCTAGTTCCAAGCTCCTTACTTGCATCACGTATCGTGAGAGATTGGAATCGACTCGGTGAGGTCCACTGGCATCCCGGAGTCGAAGAACCCGGATCGCGGAAGATAATGTGAATATGGCAAAAGTAGTGTAAACATGCGCGCGCATGAAGTGCTAAAAATATCAAAGTATGAAAGTGTAACTTGGTTTCTTAATATTAGGGGTTTTTTTGGCATTTAACAGAATGTACATGTGGACGGAAATGTGTGTAGACGGAAATTGACCGTAGACGGAAGTGAAAGTACGAAAGTGAAAGATTTTCCTTTTAACTTCCCCCCTCCAGTCTTAAATATGTTCCCATTGTTTTCTATTTTAGAACAATAGCGTACGATTTTGCTAACACGAGGGAGATTGAGAGTTGAAGTTTGACTTTGTTTATGATCGTAAATTAAACATGGTGTACGATGCGCACTTTGTCGAAAATTATGTTGGAATTTAAAGATAACAAGCAATTTTCAATGAAGATCGATCAAAAAGTTTTTTCTCAGAATAAACAAGAAAATTAAGCCTGAGTTGACAGCAGTTCTAGGGAAGGAGGAAAAGAAACAGTGAATTTAAACCACGACACCAATGTAAACGACAACTGTGTTTGAAAGTGTCACGATTAGTTTGGACAGTTAGTCTCAGAATTTCAAGTTGAAACTTCAAATAACTATTGCATTCTATGTTTATGAATGAATGAATGAACACCAGCATCACTACCCTATTCAGTCTTGAATAGCATACAAGGTCAACAGATGAGAATCTTAGGATAGTTCGTTATAGCGACTCACTTACCTTTAGTACTATCAAGAATGGCCTTTGATGAACAGACGGATCTCCCAACATATGCATCATTACCCTTGTCTTGAATAGTATACAAGGTCGACAGCTGAGAATCTTAGGATAGTTAGTTATAGCGGCCCTTTAACTTTTAGTATATCAAGAATGTTCTCTGTAGAACAGACGATCACACAACACAGGGTTATCACTGTAATCTATACTCAACACCGCTTATTTTATCCTACAGAATCTACGCCGATTCTGTTAACTAACAGGATAGAGGATCATAAGACTAATGAGGCCTGTGGCGTAAATTCTTTATCACGGTGATTCATGAGGAGATGGGAGCTCGTTTAGATAATTTGTTGAAAGGCGTCCAAAGATTTAAGTGGGAGACTAAGACAAGTGTGTGCATGGTGAGTAAAACATCACACAAAAATGTGCTGCTCAAAGCTGTTAATCCTTTAAAGAGAATAAAACTAAGAGATATTTATTTTTGGGAGAATAAAGCCGCAAAACCTCGCGAACGTTCAGCCTTTGCATATGATATATCTAAAACAAAACATTGTTATAGCTGTTTTAAGAACCTAAGAATAGATTGGGCCAGGACTCGAAGAAAAGCTGTTTTAATTCCTTTTTAACAACAGCAACTTTATTAATTCACTATATTGTATATCAAATAGCCCCTTTCGTTTGAGTGTAGCATCTAGCTACTGTTTTTTTCTATCCTTCTATTAAATATCGCAAAATATTCTCAAATATTTTTGTTGTTGAGTTTTGTGAGAAAGCAGGGATAGCTTCTCTCTATTTTTAGTAAAAGTTTACTAAAATTGACACAAAGTTAATATGTGGCCAGTTCAAAAGCCGATAAACGCTAACACAAGGTTAAATATTTAATCTATGCATGGTTTTGTTCCCAAGTTTCTGAAGTGTAGATTTGTGATTAACAAGCTAAAAATGTCCTATTTAGGAAAATCTCTGCCCTATTCCATAAAAACTGCAGTCTTTTCCTGGGAGAAGTAATTGCTGGTGTACGTTGTGTTTAACCCAGGGTTACATTTAATCCACATTTGTACAACCAATCCCTGGAAAGTTTTGTAATATTTATTGTCTTCAAAAACCTTTCTGTTGTATTTCAAACGTTTTGAGAACTTTTTGATGTTTTTGATATTTTTGTTGAATCTTAATTAACTCTGTTTCATTGGTCTCCAATTAATCTACTTTACATATATATATATATAACATATTATTGTATAGTTTCAGAAAACCAAATCTTTATTGTATATTTAAGGCAATTGGAAAAAAACACATTTGCGCTCTTCATACGACGTCCTGTTACTAGTTATAAATTAAGAATGCGCTTGTGCTAACAAATTATGAAATGAGAAAGCGTTTTTTCTGCAGATTAATTTTATCAATATATATGTTGACTGACAAACTGTCTCTGTTTGTAAACGTTGCCATGGTTACCGTTCACTATTTAAAACTTTTCAACGGTAATATTAATATTACTTTTCTAATAGATACACCAGCAATATAAAGCGACCAGAGTATGTATGATGTTGATAAAGAACTATTGTTTTGCAGCTTCAAATAAAAATCTTGTAAGTGGCCGCATCTTTTCTTTTGAAGACGGAACTTTTGTTCTCAGAAGTTTTGAGAGATTTTTCGACTCTATAATCCCACTATTGACTTAATTTTCCCCCGATATCCGTCATATTACAATTAGCACCTCCGGAATATACTCAACTTTGCGCTGGGAAGTTTTCAAATGTTTCCCACAGTAAGATAAAAGTTATTTAGTTTCATTTTTGGAAGAACTTTTTTTGCAGGAGATTTTTGTCGTATTGCCGATCGTTACAACTTTTCAACAAGCAATTTTGTTAAAAGTGAAGACATGAAGTCTTAAACTTTCATCAACCAGCCGCAGTTTTAGGGATTTTTAACGTTTTTCCTTATTAAATTTCCGGAAAGGAGGCGTTTTAAAGTAAATCAACTCCGTGTGGGATGCAAACAATTGCTTTGAGAATTGTTTGCCCACATTTTGGGATGACTATGTTGTTTTATTGTGAACATTCTTTGTTTATAAAGGACAAACTTAAAAGAAACAGTAAGGCTCAAATCGCCAAATCGAACAAATTAAGAATAATATGAGGTGAAAATGAAAATATTAAAAAAAATAATAAAATAACAATGACGAAACGCAGCAAGCAATCACACTCACTGTCATCCAGCACACATGCATGCATGCACTTTCACTATCATTTGACAATAACATACCCAAGATACTCAATCTGACTCAAATCACAAGAAAAACAGACTATACAATACCACCTAAGGGTGTTCTAGTTATAAAACTTTATGGCAATTAATTTAATCTTCTAATTGCTAAAATTCTACTGGTTCTTTTATTTAAAAAAGAGAATATAGAACCGCGTGAGAAGACATCAGTCTTTGAGGCGAGAATTTCTTTAAAAGGTTAACGTTGACATGTATTTTCTTGAAGTATATTGTGGTTTTCTATACACCTTTTTAATCCTTTACTACTACTTAGAATAGAATTACCAGACTGTTTGAGTAAATACAATGATTTCCTATTTCGTTTGACTTGCTCATTAAAACGAGCTTTTGTTATCTTTTTAGTAAATCCAGTTGTGCAAGCCCTAATGTTAAAAACTGGTCGAGGTGTAAAATTAACATTTGTGTATTGCATGGGAAAATTCATCGGTAAGTAATATTTAATCTTTTATGTAGCAGTTTAGTTCTGTGTAGCAATTTAGTTCTAGTATAGTTCTCTAGATAGTGCTAAAGAAAGAAGAAGAGAGAGGAACCTCAACGGTAAAATAATCGTTTTGTTATTTAAGAAATACGAATCATTTCGTTCGCAGAGGGTAAGGTGATATCAAGCAAATTAAGTATCACAAAAACACCCGTAAAATTTCACGTAAAGAAGACATGCAGTGCAAAGAATAAATTTATAATTTCAAAATGACATGAGCAGTAAAATGCGACATTCACTTGTTAAGGATGTGTCGTCTTGATTGCAGTTGTATAAAGCCGACTCTTACAATAACTATGAAAACATTTCCTTCATTACATAGAAATTTTGTGACGACGTTAATCCATCAGAGATATTGGGTTGTCTGAAGAAGCACAAGAACGAAAAGGAAATGGAACTCAAGTAAGTAATTTAATGGTTTTGGTTAAAGAGGCTGTGTCACAATGATTTTGTTGTTTTTGGTTTAACTTATGCACAAAATGTTCCTGAGAAATTGTTAGGTGTATATTTTAAGAATTGTTTTAAATCTCAACATATATTTAAGGTTTTTGGTATTTGTTGAGATAGCATCAAAACTTGAAACATTTTGCCTAAACTTTTCAAGTTTCAATCCATTTCCATCCTTGCTATCCGTAACAGCAAATAACAGGAAACAGGATAAACATCATAATATAGTCTTAAACTAGAAGTAATCAAAGGTCAATGAAGGGCGTACGAAATGGTGGGTCAGTTGGCTCACCAGCCAATGAATAAAGTGACTTAGTTCATTTAGCTCCTATTTGCGACCACAAGCCGTAAGGGCAGTTGTTTTGCAGACTCGGCGGTTAATATGGCAAGACTAAGAAGTAGTCGTCTGATGCAACACGGCAGATCAATGAAGTAATCGTTGTGTGCGATTTAGCTTGAAAAACTACCTTTGTATGTGCTCCAACTGTAACACACGCTTTGCTCAGGCTTTGATAAAAAAAGTAAAACCAACACGAATTTAAGATAAAAAGGTTCCAAGAACTTTGAAATCATCATTGTATTTAAAACAGTGAAAACCCGAAACTTACCTGCACGAACAAAATCAAAACTGCCAAAAACGAAAAGAAAACCCGCAAGGCATTACTGGACATACACGAAAACGAGGCAATATTACACAAAAAATCTCAAAAAATTATAGCATCTAGCCGTGACGTCACGATTAGAAAGCGTTTTCCGTCGTCGAATACAATTACAAATCTAGATCATTTTTGGTATTCAGTTGAGGGCATACTTGGGATTTAAGAAAAATGCTACGGTAGCATAAGAATAACGTTTCAACCGTTTCCATCCTTCCTATCCGTAGCAGCAAATAACAGGAAACAGAATAAACGTTACAATATAGTCTTATATAACAAACCTAGATCATTATTTTTGGAATTCAGTTAAGGGCAACACACGCTTGGGATTTAAGAAAAATGCTAAAATATCGTAACAATAGCGTTTCAATTCATTTCCATCCTTCCTATCCGTAGCAGCAAATGACAGGAAACAGAATAAACGTTACAATATAGTCTTATATAACAAACCTAGACCATTATTTTTGGAATTCAGTGGAGTGCAAGACACGCTTGGGATTTAAGAAAAATGCTAAAACAACGTAAGAATAGCGTTTCAATCCATTTCCATTCTTGCCATCCGTAGCAGCAAATGACAGGAAACAGAATAAACGTCATAATTTAGTCTTAAATAATAAAACCTCGACCATTTTGCTTGGAATCCATTTGAGGGCAAGACATACATGGTTAAATAGCTTGACATAGTTCCTTAAGGGAAGTTTGTTTCTGCAGAATCCAGTGGCATGAATTTCAAATTTTGTTTGCAGGCTAAAGTTTTCAAATAAATAACGCCATGAACTTTTTGGTTTTGAATTCCGTTTTAGTAAAAACAGATTAGTTTTTTTAGGTTATCACAAAGCAGCATTTCCTGTCAGATTATTTTCGTTTAACTTTCTCCACTGGGTTTTCTCTAATCGCACAGATTTCATCAGATCTTTTATGTAATCCTGTGAAGAAAAGGCAAAAGTACAATCGATTAGAAACTCCTTAAAAAGTAAAAATCATTGCTTCTCGTTTAGATTTCTGTGTAAGCTATGCAGTATCTCGCCACTATAAAAGAAAATGTGTTAAATGTGCATAGGAATGGTTTGATGGAGGTCATTTTAAGACAAAGATCTTGAATACTTTGCTTCGGGAGGTTCCGATCAAATTTCTGATCTGTACTGAGTGTTTCTTTTGCTAGAAATCCTTTAAGAGATCTATCAGTGATCCATCAAATCCATTTGTAAGAGGATTCATCAAATGGTTCATCTTAGTGATCTGACAACAGATCAACGGATCAATGATTGGTTGCGCTCTTTTGGATTCAGGATCAGAAAATTAATCAGTGTGCATATCAATTTTTGCTTTGCATTTCCGCGTTTGGATTTTTAAAAACACTTTGTCAGAAGTAAAGGTATTTAGCCCTGATTGTTCCTGTACTGACGAAAATTCATGACCAAACGGATGAATTATCGAGGAGCTACAAATAGCCGAAAGGGTTTTACAAAATCTTTTGATATTAGCAAGATACTAACAAGTACATACAAGGAGTAAATGTGGTTTTTGACACCACAGAATGTTAAGTCGGAATTCGAAATAAAAGGATGTATCAGAAACAGAAATAACAGTAGATAAAAAATTTC
The DNA here is from genome assembly GCA_026122405.2 of Zoanthus sansibaricus. Classification (NCBI taxonomy): domain Eukaryota; kingdom Metazoa; phylum Cnidaria; class Anthozoa; order Zoantharia; family Zoanthidae; genus Zoanthus; species Zoanthus sansibaricus. Next base: position 13,817 of record JAPEIX020309125.1, read on the forward strand.
AGAGGACATATTCTGACAAAGGACGAAGAACAGATCCTCCAAAAGAAAAGCATCTTAAAACGGCTAAAACCTACTTCTTGATGTCATTTTGAGATCATTGGTGCATTCAAAGCCAGATTAAAATTTAATTTTATATCAACATACTAGACTAGTAACATCACTTCACTCTCGTTGCCTTTGTTACAACAACTATACGTATAGCTTTGTGTTTGTATGTGTGATGAAAGTATGTGTGATGAAATGCTTAAATATAACTCTTTATGAAACGTGTTTTTTATTTTTTATTTGTCTTGTATTCTTTGGTACTACTTTCCTCCTTTTAAACTAGTTTAACGCTAGTTATTTTTCTATTTCCTCCTTTTAGGTAACGAACTGATCTGTCAAAATATTTACTTTAAGAATTTTGTGGTTACCTGGCTCAGTTAGTCCTGAGGTTATTCCAGGTAACCATCACCTAAATATGGTTTAATTCCCTCTTTTCTTTTAATATATATGTATACTGTATCCCACAAAAGGTGAAATAAAGTACTTGTTGTTGTTGTTGTTGTTGTTGTATACTGTATCCCACAAAAGGTGAAATAAAGTACTTGTTGTTGTTGTTGTTGTATACTGTATCCCACAAAAGGTGAAATAAAGTACTTGTTGTTGTTGTTGTTGTATACTG
>JAPEIX020309682.1:0-14480 GCA_026122405.2 Zoanthus sansibaricus
ACTTGATCATGGTTAACCATGATCAAGTTAACGTGACAATTTATGACAGCTTGTTTATTATTATTTTTTTACGTAAGAAAAACTTAAGCTAAAATACTTACCACGCCAAAGCCTTACTACCTATGATCAATTAATACGATTGCTATACGTAACAAATTGTTACCAACGTGGGAGGGGCCAATTGTTTTGGTCTGTTCAAGATAAATTTAAAATGAAATCATAAAATCTTTGCTTAGGTCGGGTTTCATTACCGCGACGAGAGACGAATTAAGGCGTAGGCGCTGAAATAACACTTCGTGCGTTAAGGTTATCCGTACGTCTTGGCAAGGAAAGTGCGTTAGTTTCTTACACGAGTACTGCTACCGATTGAAAAGCATGGAAACTCAATCTTTTGTTTTTTACCAACTAGGAAAATGCGCTTTCTGAACATAAAACCACTCATTCACACCTTGTATTAATTTAATGTAATTATTAATAAAGTACTTAAAATTGACAAAATTGTTTTCATTTATAATTTGATACTTTTTTAAAATTCATATAAGAATTTCTGTTTTATTGTTTGTGTCTCTAAAATTGAAATTTATTAATTCTTTCATCAATAATCAAAAACTTCCTTTAATCATATCTCACATTTAAAGAGTTTGACTGTTAAAACAGTCCGTGCACGGTACACTAGACACCTAACTTTCCTTGTACATGTGTTTTTTTGTGCCGTTGATTTACCACAAAATGTTCATAAACAAAATTTTATTATCATGGCACGTTTAAGTGTTTAACAAAGTTTTTATTTTGAAGTGGTGCAACAATTCCAATTGTATATAAAAAACGTTAAAATCCATCAAAACAATCAAATTTAAAAAAGTTCATATTTCATCTTTGTATTCATCACCTGCGCAACCCAAAAGAAAGATTTTCTTGTCTATTATTTTTTGTTTTATAATTTGCATTAAACAGAAAAGAAAAAACGAAAATCGACTTCCATTTTACCGTTTTTCGATTTCTGTTTTATAATTACTTTATGAACATGTTGTGGTACATCAACAAAACACAAAATCACAAGGAAAGTTAGGTTTTTAGATTTTTTGTTGCAATGGAAAACATAAATAAAAGGAATGGCCATTCAGTGCACAGATCTTTCTAAATTGCCTAAAACACGCCTTAAGATTTTGTGAATAGTTTTTTTTTTAATTTAGTAGCAGTAGTTCAACTGTTGCCAAAAAGCGTAAGCACGAGTAATTTAAGGAAGTCTCTACTACTCAGCGCGTTTTAAACAACTCAACTTTTATTTTTTATCATTATATATCGTTGTAGTACTAAGAAGTATGGCTGCTACTGACATTTTAAGTGAACATTAGAGTCTGTAAGTGTTTATTTCTATAGGGTTGAAAACCTGTTATAATATTAATCTTGAGTGTAAAGCTATAGAACCTCAACACTGCATTTTAAATGAAATTGGTAAATGATCTAATGCACGGTGAGATGTGTAACAAGCCGGCAGCTTTGGATTAAATTCCAAATACTACATTCTGTTTGGTAACTGTATTGGCGAAACTGCATCAATTTCTCGGCCACGTACGCAGACTTCGATTAATACTTCAAATAACAAGCTTTTCATGGGGAAACGATATCAATATGCAAGTATTAAAACTTCCATCGTTCTTTAACGCTAAGTGCCACCACGTAGTCACTTGTTGCTAGCTTTGCATATGTCGTATAGGAAAACAAAGAAGCATATATTTTTTAAAATTTTGAAAGTCATTGTAAACCTGAAATTTTTGTTTCAGAAATGAAATGTGAAAAGTAAAAGTAGAACAGTTATTCTTGTTCTAATCAATCATGCGTTACAAATTATATTGAAGTTCTTGTTTTGAGCCAAAATACACTTAAGTTTGCAACAATTCTAAAAGAATCATAACAGTGTAGAATAACGCTATTATATTAATGTTAAAAAGCTGATCTTTGCTCTTATAACAAACAAAAGTAACTTTCAGTGTAAAGTTGTGGTTTTAGCAATCAGTTAAGTCAATCGTTGCAGCCATTCGAAACATGAAAATATAAAAAAGGGTTATCGTTGAAATTACGTTGAAAAAAGAAATATTTCTTAACAATATTTTTTAAATTGTGAAATATTATTCTTACAGGGATACAAATGAAAACGCAGATTTTGGGATTTTAAAAAGGAACTCGTCACTCGAAAACAGGAAGACAATGTCCACGTCAGAAAAATTGACAAACGCCCCGGCGTTGTCTGTCATGATGGGTATTTAAGATCTTCGTCAAGTGAAGTTCATCATTTAGATCAGAATAACCAATACGTTAAGACCACAAGAATGGCAACTCGGAGTATTACCGATGTTTCTGTTGAGGGGGTTCAAAAACGAAAGCTCGGTCAAGAAAAAGGCAAGCAAAATGTAAGTAAATTCTATTTTTCAAATGTTTGTTTTCCTGCAAGTCTTTCCGTAATAAACTTTCTGCAGTTTCAGATTTCAATAGGGACCAAATACTGCACAACTGACCTCAAATCAAGCACCAACTCTTAACCTTGAATCTAGAAAAGGAAATTTATTTCATCGTATCAAGAGAAAAGTTTGACTGAAAAACATAGGAATCCGTTGAACGTAACGTTCAAAACTTACAAGATGATGAAAATGTGGAAAAACTTCACATTTCTCTTAGAAACCGCCATACTGAACGAACAGTCAGTTTAAGGTTTTTCTGTGGTTCTTTGGTGCTTGTAAGTGATTTGTTGACTTTTAGGAAAATTTCATGTGTCCTGTTTTAAAAATGAGAAATTGAACAAACTGTTGTCATATCGACGCTGAATGTTTTTTCAAATTATACCATTTTTTATTTGATATATATCGGCTTAGCTGTATTTTTGAAAGTTATTTATAATAGATTCCAACCATTAATTATTATTATAAAATATATATCTTAAAATAAATTTGTTGACTGTTTATTAATCGATGTAAGTTTAGCTTTAACAACCTCGATAACAAACGGTAATCAAATTATTAATTTATTTCGCCAAGAGCAAAGACTGAAAGAGCAAATATTCCCAGGTTTGAAATTTCACTGAGTTACGATATCTGCCAGCTTTAGTTATAAAGGCTAATGATAGTCAACGTAACTAAATGTTATTCAAAACAGAGAAAAATTGGCCGGTTTCGAATGTTTTGTGTTTGTTCATTATAGGTTTATGCGGTCAAAGTAACTTGGTCTGATGGAACTGTCAACGTTATCTATCGAACATACAAAAACTTTTCAAAATTTGAGGTAAGTGAGCAAGAGTGACATTTGAAAAATAGCTTTTCAGTTTCAACCGCCGGTGGCTTACAGTTACCTAAGTACCAGGGCGATAACCAATTAGTGTGTAAAGTTTTTGTTATTTTCAAAACAAAGTAAAATCTTAAATAATTATACAAAAAAATATTCATTAATGACAAGCGTTCTCGGTTGTATTCTGATCGAGAAACAATTCCTTTTTCTATTTTTAGAATTAAGTAACAACTGACGCAATACTTCGACCAAGTGAAACAATACGTAAAGATTTTTGTTTGCCTAAAAATCTATAAATCAAAAAGCAGCGTGGTTGGAATTTGTAATTTTTCATTTATATTGGCATCGGTCTTCAACGCAGTTTTATGAAATGGCTCATATATAGCTTCCTTCCTTAAAAAACGTTCAAGCATGCACTGATGAATTTCATTTCGTTATATTCTCATAATTATTTACGTTCAAGAAATTTGTGGACGCGTCTAAAAATACCTCAGTGCGCAGTTGATATGTATCTTAAAAAATGAATCATATTTACATGTGTGTGCTGGAATTTACAGCTAGTATACTTCTGCGGTTTAGCTGTAGGTTTAGTTAGCCAAACAATTTATTATTTACTGAACTAAGAACGTCTGTGAACAATTTCAGTGAAACACAGAAATGCACAATAAACTGTGACGATTTGAAATCAGAACTCCAGGAGTTGTTTTTAGTCGAGAGGGTGTGCAAACACTGAGTATTTGTCAAAAACTACGGGAGGATTTTAGTTTTAATGTTTATATTTTAGTGGCAAAGTATTCTCTGTGCCGTGTACTGAAGTCATCGTATATACATTTACATCCATATTATAAACTAGTTATTTCTAATAGAAAGCGAGTGATGCAAGTACATATTTTGTTATAGTGACAATGCTGTTCTATTTTCGGCATTTAATGTATTTGGATTTGAACTGTATCGTGCGTAGCCAAATGCTAGTGATATCCTTGAATTGACTTTAGATACGATATGGACTTGAACCGCTGATCGCATGTATTGCGTATTCAGTGCTAGTGACATCCAAATATGAAAACGTAGTCTTTAAGATTTGTAATTAAAACGAAAGAACGCCGTATACCTTCGCTAGTGTTTTTAGAAAATAATAAATAAATATTGTCATGATCATGATGAAATTTCCTGGCTGAAAAGCGCTACATAGTGAAACATGGCTGAAAGCCTTTTTTTTGCTTGGTTAAAACTATCTTGACAAAGACGCCTTTCCGCTCTGATATTTGACGCTGCCGGATGGCAGAAGATTCAAACATATCTTAATTGACTTTCAATTCAGTTCCGGGCATAAATAGCTCTGAAATCTAACGTCTTAAAGTTAAGATCTTCTATGAACTCGGAATTGGGTCCAAATTCACTCCAAATAAAACAAATTTGATTAGCGAGAAAACATTTTATAAAATATGGACTGAAACCTTTGTAATATAGCAACATTATAAGAACTTTGAAAAACAAACCAGCTACAAGAATATTTAAAATAATGGATTTATCAAATTAATAACATATTACTAGTGCAAAGATTGCGTATTTTATCATGACATTTTTACTTTTATTGAATTAGAATCCATTTAGTCCCATGTACATGGTGTCTACATAAAAGTGTAGATAACTAGTTGTTTCTCTTTCTCTTGATCTGAATCAGTCGCATAAATTATAGGTTATAATGCGATTGTACGAGTGTCTCCGGGGTTGCTGAACATGATCAGATATGTATTTATGAGTCTTTCAGGCTCTCCGACTAGAGGGCTTGAAGAAAAACGCAACTGCAGGTGTTCGCTGACATTTACTGCATGGGCGGTGCGTAAGTGTCCTGGTGCACCTCGCTGTCTCTCAGTAACAGGTCGTTGAAATAATACTGACCTCTCTTCGCATGACTAGACTTGGTTGCAAGAGATAGAGAAGAGAAGAGATTAGCGAGAGATCGCACATCTGCTGTACTGATTTTAAAACGAGACTGAGTTTGTATCGCGGTATAAACAATGAGGTTAAAAAACCTGCACTCTCTTATTTAGCTACATAGTTCAGTTGGCTAGAGGTTACGGGTTGGGAAACTAATTTGAAGCCTGAAAGTTTTTTTTTATCCCTCATTTTTATAATTGCGACGATGATTCATAAGGTACCTCAGGGCATAACTGATATGACGCGAATTTGCCCGATTGACCGTACCAGACTTGCTCGGTTTCCTAAGATCCCGACTGACCAACAAGCAAAAGTCGGTCTTTGCGAATACATAGAAAGCGGAAGAACTAGGCTTGCTAAAAAGCCAGCAGAACACATCCGGGATCTCACTTAAACGGATCTCACTTAAACGGATAATGTTTGCCTTATAATGGCGTTTAAATATTGCCCGTGTGTCTGGAGAAAGCTCGTGTCATGTTTCCAGGGTCTTACAGAAACACCCAACGGTTTCCTTTTGCCAAACGAAGCACGGGCAGTTTATTTTTGGATTTATTCAATAGTTTTTTTTTCCTTTTGACAAGATAAACTGTGGCAGTAAACCCAGAGAGTTGTGATAATTTATTAATATTATGTTAAATATGCTTACATCTTTCAACTATTGTGTTCAACAGGAAAAATTGCTGGAGTCTTTTAATGACAAAAAGACTAAGAAATCCAGAACAATTCCAAGATTGGAAGGTAAAATGTTTTATCATTACAAATATATATTTCTTCTTATAATAAAAATTGTTCTATCATCATTATTATTGAAATATCAATAGCATTAAAACTCAATTTTTCAAGTATCAAATATATGTTTTTATAACATATATCGTAATATATTTTTACTGTTGTCCATTTGTATTAAAATAGTTTATGCCTGCTTCAATGAGATGTTGCTATCGCGGTTAGCATTAGAGCATATAATATCAAATGAAAGAAAAATAAAATGAATGGATGGATAATTGAATGAAAGAATGAATGAATGGATGAGATGATGTTTGCTAGTGTCAAGTTATTCAAAGCTTCTTTTGTATTTTTCCCTAAAAATTAAACTTTGTGACAATAGCAGTTGTATTTCCTATCTTAAAGGGAAAGACAGAATAAGAAGTGATGAGCACAAGAAATGGGAATGGATTGACAATTTCTGCATGGTATGTTTCAGTTCATTTTTTTAATTCTATTCATATTTTCTTTTCCTTACTACGTAGTGCATAAATACAAAGAATCGTTTTTGCACCGCCACAGCGATGGAGGCAATAAAACGACAAGTTGCCGTGAAAAATACAGAAATGTTTAGGTTTCTTTTTTTACAATATAATTTGATCAAATGCCTTTACTTTTCCACAAAGGTAACATCATTGCAATACCCGAAGTTCAAACTTCTTTGAAAAAACATTTTTTTGTTCTAAACTAAGGTTATAAAGCAACCCTCAGTTTTGTACATACGTTATATATGTTATTGTGAAAGAGAAACTTTTTAAAACATCTAGCTCAGCTTTCTGTGACGAGTCAAGCGTTCTGGCCACCTGGGCTATATGCTGGCTTTGATATACAAGTCAGTTTGACTTAGTTCATCTCTGCCTGTTACAGTTGTATAACAATTAATGGAATGTATTTGATAACAAGTTTATTAATCTATCATTATTTATTTAAAAGTTAGGATTATTTGATTTTGGTTTTAATAATTTTGGTATATATTTGATATACCACCATGTCTATCACCTTTTTAAAAAGACTTAATTTTAGGGGAACATTGATGGTGACGATTATTGTTTTAAGAAGTTCATCATAAAAACAAATACAAAAAACGAACGACAAGCTGATTTTGTGTCTTCTCTAGGCAATGCTCGATCTCCCTGCAGCCATTTCTGAATGCGAGACTGTGGAGGAGTTTTTTACTCCAACCCCGGAAGACTTGATGAGTAACAAAAGGTTTGTTTGGTCATTAAACAATTCCGTTTCTCTAAACAATACAATACAACACAATACAATACAATACATTACAATTCGTTGCAATACGGTACAATAATACACAATACAATGCAATGCAATACAATACAATGAAATACAATAAAATACAATGCAATGCAGTGAAATACAATACAATACTATACAATATACAATACAATAAATTACAATTTAACACATTATAATACATTACAATTCAATGCATAGTAATTATGAGTAAGTTGATATAACCTTATTGGTGAATCTAAATCAAAATAATTGCAAAGGTTTCTAATCACGAAGACTGAAAAGGAGGATGGATATCCAACGTTTACAGGCAACATTTTTATATCAGATGTGGTACATGCAGCGTTTATCAAGTTTTTATCTTTTCTTCTATAATTACTTCCATTTCTGTGATTGTTAGGAATGGTCCAAAGTTAAATTGCAGCGATACGTTATTAGTAAACAGATTTCAAATATTCAAAATTACTGTCATAAACTGTGGTTTTCCAACCTGTAGGAGCTACTAAGAGTTGATGTTACAAAAATTCAACAATGTAAAAGTTTGCTTCTGCAAAAGCTTGATGATCTTAATAAACTAAAACTTACAGTCACGTTTATATTCAGTTTTATCTGTTCCTTCACTTTCATTATCCTTATTTTATTGCATAGGAGAAAGGAAGAAGAGAAGAAAACAAAAGAAAAGAAAAAGAAAGAGAAGAAGAAAAGAAAAAAGTACAGCACAAGTATGTCATAAATAAAATGCTTCGTCAGTGTTTTTACAAAAACAGTTTTACAAAGAGAAATGTTTTGCACCATAGTGAAACAAAAGAGTTTTTTACTGACGTTTTGGAATGGAATCGGAGTGAATGAATTCGAGTCCGAAAGGTCAGTTAAATATTCTTTTTCTTCACTACGGTATAAAACGTCTCTATTTGTGATACAGCATAAGTATGTTGACACCCTAGTAGGCAATATTCTGGCAGGGTGTGGGTACCTTGTAGGCACTAGATGTTATTAACCTTTACATCTACCGTAAATAAAAGTGATGCCGCCCGGAGGAGGGGAGGGGGGAGGGGGCTGCACCGGTAACCAGAGATCACTGGTTTGATCCAGTTGAAACCTGAAAATGTTTTTAAAACTTCTTTTTTTTTGCAATTGCTTTTAAAATTGCCACATAAATCAAAAACACAAAATTTTATGATCTGAGTTTGGTTAGATAGCAAGTAGTGACAGGAAGGAGCTTGAAAGGAGCATTGTATTTGCCCTACCCCATTTTTATGAATGAGGCTATTTTTAGACTTACCTAATTTACATATCCCGCGAAATTCATTTATGAGTCATTACATAATTGCGAGAAGCGGTTGAAAAATCCTAAAATCAGCTTTCTAAAGTTATGTTCTTGTGCTTCACAATTTATATGATTGACAAAATGTTTACGTTCCTTGGATACTGCTCTAGGGGAGCTTAATTGAAAGCTTCCTCTTTACCTCAGCACAAACCTTTTCAATATTTTCCTGAGAGGAAATCCAAGTGTTCATGTCTTCAAATTCTCCGGGATTTAATTCTTTGGTACGGTGCTGGCCTTCCCTCAATTCCTGTTGTTTGCAGAAACCAAGGACTTACTGAATTCAATTTATTTGTTAGCTTAATTTCTTCTTCTTTTGAAGTTTCACTTGAGACTTCGCTCAAATCTTTCTAAAGATCCTCGAATTTGTAATCACTGGAATAACTCTCGCTTGTACTATTGCTTTCCTTCCTTTCTTCCGCCATCTTTAAACAACTCGGAACAGAAAGTAAGAAAATGTGATGACGTCATTACTGAAAAGCGACCTCTCATTGGCTAATATTTGGCGCCGAGAGTATCTAAAGAAAAACACACTCGTGAAAATGGGTAAAAAGACCGAATGCCACATATTCAAGCTTCGACTCGTGGGCTTCTGGTAGTGAAGAGGTTGCAATATTTTAACATTCGATTTCAACATTTTTTGAACAGTTTGCTCCGAAATAGAATGCTCTAATCTCCAAGGCTCGTAAATACAGCAATGGATACACCTAGAATAGAACTTTAAATGTAATTGCAGTTGACATAATTTTTTTAAAGGAAAATTTTGTAAACTTAAAGATATTAAAATTCAGTTTGCATTTCAGTAAAAGTCATAGGGAGTCCATTCCGTGGAAAACAATACCAAGTACTTGAGGACTATAAGAGTCATTCTAGCATGGAAATATCGCTAGAGGAAGGAAAGATTGTGTCAGTGGTAACACAGCGTGAAGATGGTAAGTCATATTGGAAATATGAGAGGGGTTTTAGCAAAAGCTTATTTGATATACCAAGTGTTTTCAATACTATCGGTATATATACTTTTATTTGTTTATTGTAACATTTATGTTTTTCTTGTTACTGTTTTAAGGGGCGGCAGGCTGCATGGCTCCCCAATGATTTCCAAGGGTTAGAGATTTTTAGTTCGTGTTTTGTTTACAAATGCACACACGTGGTGGCCAGAGAATAAATGAGAAATTCTAATGATGCACGCAGCTTCACTTTGTGCGTGATTCAAATTTCTTGTATGGCCAGCAGGTGTTTTTATTGCAAACTACTCCAATCTTTGTTTCTACTCGTATTTATACCTTGATTGCATTGAATACGAAACGTGAGATTTAAATTAAGACCATGAAAAGGAAAAAATTTTAGATTATTGAACATGAAAATAAGTGGAATGAAAACGTGAAATATGCCTTTTATAATAGCAATTAATAGTTTACTTATTTACTCCACAGTTTTATCTATTTCATTATTTTAATGGACGTTACGGACTGTGAATCCTTTGGTCCCGCCAATCACTCTTTACCTTACGGTGGCCTTGGCATTTACGTTTTTTTGCATAACACAGATTGGACGAACTCTGTAAATTTACTCAATTTTCTAAGACCTTGTTTTGTTTCTCCCCTGTTTAACGTAATCGCACTTGACAAATCCATATCATTTAACTTGTTGCGACTGTCGTCATTACAAGTTGCTAGAAAGGATAACCCGGGGTGACACTGGCGAACTGTTTGGGTAATTCACGTATCTGTTGGGTAATTCACGTATCTGTTGGGTAATGCACGTATCTATTGGGTAATTCACGTATCTGTTGGGTAATTCGCGTATCTGTTTATTGTAAGGTTGGTGGTTGGTTCATACGGGCGAGGAGAATGGCTGGGCCCCAGGCTCTTATCTTGCACCAGTCGACACTGAGGGAGGTGAAGAGGATTTAAAAGAAGCTGCCCCCGGTGAAGGTTGGTTAACCATGTCTGATTGTCATCAACTTTACAGTCTTGGGCTGTTTGTATTCAACAATAACCGTATTTTATTGACTTTAAGTAAGGAAGTGGATTGAGGATAATTTTGATAAACCTTTGTTCACGCACGTACAGTAATATCGTGTTTTCTGAATTTCAAAAGTAACTCGAGCAGTAATCAATAATTTTCAGCAAATGTTATGTTCCTGATATACTGAATTTTGTCTTACGATGTATAGAGCGTTTTCACGTGACGTCATAGCAGCCATGTTGACGTACTCTTAACAAAGTAATGTTAACACTTTCTTTTGTTTGGGACACCAACATGGCCGCTATGACTTATTGTCTTTGTGTATTCAAGGGTGTGTGAAAAGGCTCTATTGGAAGTTTTCTAGAAACGTTGTGGCTCATTAACAATTTAAGACAATGAGTGATTTGCTAGAAACCACATTTCTAAACGCAAAACGTTTATAACAATAATCGTTTAAAAAGCTATAACATTTATTTTCTTTATTTGCTAGCAAAAGCTTGTTGTAGGTTAATGGAGCAGATTGTAAACAATGATGCAAGATGACATTTGTTAGTCCGCATTGCAAAACCAAAACAGGACGACACGATATTTACATAATTTGCTGCGCAACCGCTGGCAATGCCACACTATTTTGCAAATTTTCATAGTGAAATTACAGAAGACCTGCATATTTACTTAAAGTCTAAAAACAAAAGTTTCTGTTGTTTCAGGTGAGATGTACCAAAGCTTAAAAGCTTATAAGGCGAAGGAAGAAGATGAGTTAAGTTTTCCAGTTGGAGTTACCTTACAGATTGTAAAAAAGAGTTTCGACGGCTGGTGGACGGCTATGTAAGTACTGTCTTTTTGTTCTGGGCTGCATGTATGTCCCTAAAAGGGTACATACTTCATGTTAGTTTATGTTAGGGAGACCCTAACCCTAACTGGGATACTGGTATGAAGTATCATATACTCTTGAAAGGAACCATTACGGCTAATGATCAATCTAGGCAGACTAGACCCAGGCCCTCCCACTTAGTAGCCAGGGTTCTCATTAAGATAACCAAACTCGAAATATAGAAATACTTAAACATGTTTTGAATGGATTGAATTTTGACGAAGACATAATGCTTATTAAAGAATCTCTCTGACAGAACACAAATTGTTGATTTTTATTCACTTCAAAAATAAAAATAAAATGATTAACAACCGGAATCTATAAATCAATAGTTATTCTGTTATCAACACATATTTTTTTAACATTTCAGATATATGGGTCGTAAGGGATATGTTCCAGCAATTCACCTAGAAAAACTTGGCGAGAAAAAGAAACTTCCACGTTTTACCATCCGAAAATTAACTTTGAAAAGTCACAAACTATGTAAGTTGGAGCTTTTTGCAAACATGTATACACTGAAAACTTTCTCTGAGATTAATTACTTGCTTAAACTATCATCTGTTCATTCAATATAAGTTACAAAATTTCTAGGTTTTCTGTAAAATGGTAGCTTGATAATTAGAAACAAACAGCGCTTTGATACAAGGTTTTCGGTGCGCTCCTTTAGGTTCAAATAGTTAGTATACATATCTCATATTTTTTGTTTTCTTGACATTCAGCTTCTACAAAATCAAGAATTGCCAAAGAAAAAGAAAAAAACCGACAAGAGAGCATTAGGGTAACTATTCAACTCATTGAATAGAAACTAACTAATGAAACAATTTATTTAGAATTAGCTGTTTTACGATTTTATTAGATTTGTCAAACAATTATATACTTACAGTGCACAACGTACATTTTACTCATTATCAACCAACTTTTAGTTATAGCATACAACCAACATTTTACTCATTATCAACCAATTAGTTATAACGTACAACTAACATTTTACTCATTATCAATCAATTAGTTATAGTATACAAGCACCATTTTATTCTTTGTCAACCAATTAGTTATAGCGTACAACCAACATTTTACTCATTGTCAACTAATGAGGTTTAGTATAAACCTACTAATGGACTATTGAAAATCCTGCATTTTGATTGGCTACGCTACCTGTGGTCTATTAGTAATAGTCATCGAGTAGCGAAAAGATGGCGGATCAAAATAGTAACGAGCCCTGTTTATGGCATGTTTGCTATAATATCAGAGGATTTCATCAATAATTTAATTTGTACATCCATTTTTGACCGATTAGTAGGTTTATACTAAAACAATTAGACCTCTCGGCCTCATGGACTACGAGTTGGAATAGTCCATTCGTCCTCGAGGTCTAATTGTTAAATGGTGACACTATACTGTTCTATTTTCGGCATTTAATGTATTTGCATTTGAACTGCTGCCGATCGCATGTATCACTCTTGATACGATATGGACTTATCATAAGTGTCGTATGTATCGCATGTTTGTTGCTTGTGACATCCGAAAATTACATTGTGTTACGAATAGGAGGGTACTCGCTTCGCTCGCAGCAATAAAGAAATTGATCGTGAATATGATGGATTGTCGTCGAACTGTTTTTGTAAAAAGTGGATTACGCAATTAAAGGTTTTTATATAAATATGAGGCTTGCTCTAGCTTTATTACCCACAAGAAAGATAAATCGTTCGGATTAGCAGCGAAAGGTAAGTTGAAATATAGCTATTCATAAAGTTGGATCTAATCCCTTGTGGGTGTGGGGGGTACTCCCTATATTGGTATGATAGGGATGCTTGTCGTATTTTTATTGGCAATCTCGTAATTTTTAGGGATTTTCGGAGAAAAATCGAAACTATTCTTGAAATGCTATTTTTAGGGGTGCAAAAACAAAACGAAGTCATTTTTCGGATTCCTCCTGTTTTGTTTTTTTAGGGATCATTTTATCTATGAGGTATTTTTAATTTAGGGTCGAAAAGTTTTACGCTTTGGTATTTTTTAGGGTATTTTTTCACATTTCCCGGCGAGCATCCCTATACTTTTTACCCCAAAGTCCCCCCCCCTCCCCCCGGGGATTAATTTGAAGGTCATGCACGCAGCGTCGTCTTCATCAGCTTATCTAAGACGTGAGTTCTTCATTAGCTCGATAAAATCTGGCTAGTAACGGTATTTGATATAGTTTATTTGTAATTTCAGCTGGTTATTAGAATGTTCTAAAAGATATCGTCCAACGTCAAAATTCTTCACAACTTACTGTCAGCTTTGAAATTTGTTATTGTTATGGAGTGAGACCTCTAATGCGATCTCACTTTTAGAGGCTCAGAAGGGCTATTTCCACATGATTTCCAGCATTCTAGGAGTTAAACTTTCAGTTGATCTCAAAACATATACTGATTTATTGTTCGGGCTACCTGCAAGGTAGGCCGAGTTTAGTCTTCGGTTTGCTATCAGTCTATCTATCTATGAATCTATCGGCGATGTCGACTTGCGAAGAGCACGTCGATCATGAAATCGAGGCGGCACGCGACTTGACGTCATTGAACAGGTAGCCCGCGTAAACGCCAGTAAGGACGTCTAGTTGATTTAATATTAATTAAGGCGAAAAGTTTCTACAATTAACACAATTAACTTTTGTGAAGTTGGTTTGTATTCGCAAGTGGCATTATTAGCTATTTTTTAAGACTTCAATTGTTTATTTAATATTTATACAAACCAATAGTGACATTTATTCAAAGGATTCTCCGATTCGGACGTCAAACATTCGTTCACAAAGTGTTCATTCGGAAGGGAAGAATGGGATAATTCAATTCCAGTCTCCTCTCGATCACCTCCTTTTGGGGTATTAGGTATACTAATTTTAAACTTAGCGCATAAAATGCGTAAATTTTGGCTTTAGGTCTTAATTCGAACATAAATTTAGTTTCGACAATGAAAATAAAAAAAAATTCTTTGAAGCAAAAAATAATTTGTGCGAGAGTCAAAGTATTTCTACCCTCAGAAAAAAACGACAACCATATTTTCAAGTAAAAATTAACGTGATTGCAGCGCAAAACATAGTAGACG